>PPKM02000018.1:0-215900 GCA_003707685.2 Ogataea pilisensis
ATGCTGGAATAAAATAAGCTTCAATTATTCCAGTCAATCAATCAATCAGGTTATCGATATCATGAAAACTGAAATCATTGGAAGTGCTACTAGTGCCATTTCCATAATTAAGCATTGTAGTTATTGAGCTTATATTTGTTGGTGGAACACCTTTATTATTGGCTGCACCCTTTAATCCTCCACTCGAAGCAGAAGCCGAATTAGAAGAATTGAGCCAAATTTTACTAAATTGGAAAGGAACAAATCCATAACTATTCGCATTAGTTGTACCAGTGGCCGAGATATCTTCCGGAATTTGAGGGGATGGTAGTTTAACTTCAGAAGGCAATTGTTGCTCAATATCTTTGACTGTTTCTTTGACTCTTCCTGATCCTAGTTGGATCGATGCGATTTTCTTAGGAGATAAAGTCACGTCTTTTGAATCTTCTTGTAATTTATACTTTAGCAGTTTTTCTGTGACCAACGGTGATACAGACGATTTTGGTGATTTTGGTGATTTTTGTGATTTTGGTGATGACGGTTCCTGTTCTTTCACTAATGATTCAGTATTATTGTGATTTGGTTGTTGTTGAGGATTGATATATATTGGCTCTTTGATTTGAGGTCTAAATAACGCACTCAGTAAAGAATTTTGGAAATATGGATGAGGTAACGAGCTGGACAAAGACGGTGTATTAGAATTAGGATGAATATGTATTGACGCAGTGGGAGTCAGCGAAGACGGAGAAGATGACATTAATTGAGGTATATGATGCTGTTGTTGTTGTTGTTGAGAAGGGATAGGCACTGGAAGGGTGGAAGTTGTAGTAGTAGTTGCGGTAGCCAATGATGAAGATACACTATTTGATAATAATTCATCATTCTCAGCAATTCCATTCAGTACTTGTTTGCTCCGCTTCGATTTTAGCTTTGAATTTGAATTTAATTTTGAATTTGAATTTGAATTTGATTTAGAATTTAACTTTGATTTTGACTTTTTATTTTGATTTATAGATTTCTTATTCTTGTTCTTCTTAGTTAGTTTAGGAGAAGCAATATACTCTTTCAATTCTTCCTCTGTGGCTTTTGCTTCTTCAAATGCAGCCATTAAATATGGCAGTTTTTCAGTTATTGTAGTTCTATGCAATGATGAGTCTTCTAAACTCATTGATAATCTATCAGTTTGTTGAGAGACATTGTTGAATCTTCTTTTTCTTCTTTGATCTATCTTGACAGTGGATAGTGATTGATTAGCTGATTTATTACTATCAAGATGGATATCTAATTCAGAATCGGAATCATAATCCTCGTATTCATCTTCTTCTTCATCATCAGTATCATCAAGGGTCATCGAAGAAGAATAATTGGATTCAAATAATACATCTTGATCCAACATCAATTGTTTCTCTCTTTTTTGTCTATTTTGTAATTTTTGTAGTTTCATAGATTCAAACATTTTTTCCACATCAGTGACAATTGAAATACATTCCATTGCACCAATTGTATCTCCTGAACTGACACAATCATTTAATTGTTGTAATAGATTATTAATGAAATTCTTATAATTTAAAACAGTTTCTTCGTTACCCAATTCATTATCATCTTTGTCATCATTATCATCACTTGTATTATTCAATTCAACTTTATCATCGTATATCAATTTCTCTAAATCTATTCCTATATTAACTAATCTTGCCTTTGAATAGTGAATAGATATTTCATCAATTAATTGATTTTTCAGTTTAATTACTCTTAAGTTTAATTCGGTTAAGATTGTTCCTGGATCGCTAATTCTTTGTAGAGGTGATAAATGTTGATTGAATAAATTCAATTCATCAATTTCAAAACTTAGTTCATTTAAAATGTTGTGTAATTCAAGACAATTAGTTGAAACTCTTTTAGCTAATTCAGAATTGAAATTTCTTTTTGCAAAATCTGCTTCATTTAATATTAATGATTGATTTAATTTGAAATCTAATGTTTGAAATTCCCAATTATTAATTTTAATTTCAATTTTCTCTAAATCTCTTAAAATTTCAAAAGATTCAATACACCAAGATTTAATCTTAGAGTCTGATATCTCATTTATAAAATGAATTAATTCTTGAGTTTTTTCTTTTTCTTTATTTAAATTAGGATCTTTCAATAAATCTATCAATGGATCTGAATAAGGTAATAGTTCACTTGTCATTTGTAAGGAGTAAAGTGCGGGAGGAGATAGGTGTGGGACAAGACGGGATGGGATCGGGTGAGGTGGAATGGGATGGGACTGCTAGTTAAACAAATACTAAACAGTCTCTATACTTTCAGGATCGATGTAGCAGAAGGTAAAACTAAGGTAATGGTGCCAATTGAATATAGGTAAGTTGGATTTTTAGCAAAAGGAAGCGAATATGGTAAAGGGTATAACAGGCAGGCTTAATATGAACATCAAATGGGGGAATTGAGACAAGAGGAAATGAAAGCTAAGCTATAAGCGAGATTGCAGCAACCCCTGGACAAGTGTTCTGGTTCAATTAAGTATACGGAGATAGATGAGTAAGAAGAACACTGTTATTAACAAACAACAACAACAACAAGATCATCAACAGTAGCATAGATCCAATCAATCGGGCCTAATCTGATTTCTAATTTCCACAGGACAAGAAAAAATGTGGTGTGCTTTTGATCTGAGGTGCAGGGGTGTGACGGGGGGAAGAGAAGACAAGTCAAACAAGCACATCCTTACCCTGTTAACTGACCCAGGCTGTGCTACTAATCCCTTTATCTTTTCTTCGCTTCTCTGCACTTCGCTTTTCTTTATCGGCCATTCGCCGCTGTGTCTTGCTAAAATTGGCTATCGCAAGGGCGCTGGCCAGTTTGTGTGTAGGAGATAGGAGTTTGTGTGATTGTTGGCTGGTTGGGTGGTTGGTTTGGCTTTATTTGTCTATATCTTCTCTTCTCTTCTCTTCTCTTCTCTTCTCTTCTTATCTAATATAATCACTCTTAGCATCTTACCTTATCATACACTCTGCTTTCCTTTCATTCACGTTAACTCAGCTTAACTTACCTTACATTACCTTGTGCTGCTCATCCTTCTTTATCAAGTAACCAATGACCACTATAGATAGTCAAACTTCTCCTTTAACTCCTGAATCTTCTCTTTCTTCCTCTTCCAATTCAGGAAAGACCATAGCTCCTTTATACACCTATGTCGACTCAATTAAACTATACTTCTCTTTCAAGCCTTTGAAGTTCTATGAAAATAAACTGTTATCTTATTTGTCTTTCTATCCTGATCAAACATCCTCTAGAAGATCTCAAATTATAGATACGATAATCGATTCAAATAATAATTATATTCATGAATTTTTCGTTGAAAACATTGAACCTACTCAAGATGAACCAATTGACGTAGTCTTAGTTCATGGTTACGGTGCTGCTTTAGGCTTTTTTTATAAGAATTTTGAAGGACTGTCAAGCATACCAGGTATTAAGATTCATGCTATCGATATGCTAGGTTTTGGTTTATCAAGTAGACCTAACTTCCCTAACATAAAAGGTGATACCAAGCAAGACGTTATTCAAACTGAAGCATTTTTTATTGATAGTATTGAAGCTTGGAGATTGAAGAAAGGTTTGAAAAAATTTGTGTTGATTGGCCATTCATTAGGTGGTTATCTATCATGCTCCTATTATCTAAAATATGGTGGCAACGATGTAGTTCAAAAATTAATACTGGTCTCTCCTGTTGGTATTGAAAGAAACGATTTTTCCTTCCTTGGAGACGGAGACGGAGACAATGAAAAAGAAGTTGCTGTTCATTCCCATTCAATTGAAGAGAATACTAGAATTGCTCAATCTCAAGGTGTTGATTTGTCTAAAGAGTATAATGATCATGAACAACAACAACAACAACAGCAGAATGACAATGACAATGACAAACTACAAAACAATGATGATTCAATATCAATATTTTCGGATGAAAATGAAAATTTAGAAGCTGATGAAAGAATGTATCAGGCTAGAAGCGCTCCCAAATTAAACAAAGTTTTAACTCGTTTATGGGAATCAAATTGTTCACCTTTCCAAATCTTAAGATTAATGGGACCAATATCTTCAAAATATATATCCAAATGGACTTTCAATAGATTCGGTAAAATTCAAAATACAAATGAATTATTGGATATTTGTAACTATACTTCCAAAATCTTACTGGCTAAAGGATCAGGCGAATTTGGTTTAACAAGAATATTAGCACCTGGTGCGCTGGCTAAATTACCAATGTTAGATAGAATACCTTCAGAAATTAAAATTAAATCATTATGGTTATATGGAGATGTTGATTGGATGTCTAAAAGTGCAGGTTATCAAATGGTTAAAGAGATTAACAACAATTCTAATAAATTGGATGATAGTAATAAAGCAAAATTTAGAATTATTAAAGATGCAGGTCATCATCTTTATGTTGATAATGCACCTGATTTTGAATATCAAGTTTTAAAATTCATCCAGTCATGAAAGTGCTTAAAGTGAGCAAAAACTCCAAAAAAAAAGCACAAAAATAAAGTAGAAAGGAAGCAAAGGATTGTTTTTGTTTTTTTTTTTTTGATTTTGCCAAACTGTCCTAATTTACGTTGATTTTCTATTTTTTCGTGTCTCCCTTCCCCCTTTAATCATCGCTATTCTATCAATGCCCCATATTATCATCTCTCCATCGGTACTTTTCAAGTATGTCCATTGCGTTCTTCACCACAATTATCATCAAATCCCACCTTCTTCAAATCCCGCTATAAATAAACTTGTTTTAGGTGTTTTTTTTTTCGAATGCATTTATTTGTTTATCTATCTATACCCACTAACTGTCCTAATTGGATTATTATACTTGGATTATTATTTTTATTATTCTTATTTGTCTGATTAACTATATCTTTACTTGTCTCCTTTCCTATCTCTCTCTATACTAGTGCCCTTCATATATATTGTCTAAATTTAACATACATTTCTACAACCATGGATGGAATCAAATAATTGTAGTCTCCAAAAATGAACGCAAATAGCCCAAGAATAGCCAAACTCACTGTCTTGATCGAGTCTAAAAAGCACAGCGTTGATTATTAGGGGTGAGAGCTGTCTTTAGGGTGAGAGTTGTCTTTTCGTCTCAGATGTGTAGTAAGCTTACTCCACAAGAAGACTTAAATGGAAGGTTTACTATACTGATACAATACATACATACTGACAAGGAATCCGTTGTCTTCTTTTATTTTATTTTATTGTCAAAATTGCTAACATTGCGCTATTGTGATTGTAGTAAGTTTGATATTGTAACTTTAATTGAAACCTCATAATTCAAAGACCGAAAAACACAATAAAAACAAAAAAGGGTTCAGATAAAAAGCAAAGATAGTGCTTTATTCACTCTCTCACTCACTTATTTTTGATTACAAAATTCGCAAGATCGTTGAGATTTGTAAAAACTAACAAGACAAACAGTTTAGAATATATGTCAGTCATAGGTAAAAAAAAAAAAATGAGACTGATATACCAATTTACTATCAGTTTCAAAAATTAAATACTTACAAGAAAATGTAAAAAGAAAGCCATATGGCGATAAAGTACCACTCACTCTGTTATATAAAAAAATACACAAAAAAATCAAAGCCCAACGCGGGGCTTGAACCCGCAACCTTGTGATTAAGAGTCACACGCTCTACCGATTGAGCTAGCCAGGCTGATTGTTATTAAGAAATGTCGTATAATATTGTTATCATAAAGTAAGGAGAATTACTTCTTAGCATTTTATCTATGTCTCTTAGAGAGTACCATGCCAGGGCCACTTTATTTAACCTTTATTGGTGTCAATAGAATTGTTGCAACGTGTATTGTTTTAAGCGTGACTTGAAAGTATATAATAATGCATTTATAGCGTTAAATAGCATCCATAAGGCAGATAGAGTGCTGAATGTTTGTTTGTTACCGTAGAATGGCAGACAAGATAAGGGATGTAGTTTATGTTTATTTTGCGCTGCTCCTAACTATTGAGGCGCATGATAATTACATTCAATACATCAAAGCCTGGCAAATGGGACTCATATTTTTGCTTCTTGGAGACTAACGAGTAAGTATATCAGGCTTCACATTGAAATAAAGCTTATTGGAATTTTTACTACAGTACTGACCGTCGGTCACTTCATTAACGACAGAAAAACAAAGCCAAACGATCTGTCGTTTTTCTGGCATTAACTGCAATTTAATAAATGCCGCTGGATAAAAAAACGATTGATCACACGAAGATGAAATTTTTTTTTGAAGATCTTACAGTAGTAGTAACACAGAAAAGTTACATCAGTGACGCTTTCAATAGTCCTAGAACAGTTTTCCAGAATACCTCTAGTCATCTATACACTTCTTCATTCACGCAATTTAAAGTAAGAAAGTGCTTATAGCTACGTAGTATATGTGAAACAAGCGATTATTTTTCAAGTAGGTAAAAACAAATTACTTTCTGCTGCATTCTTTAAGCTCATAATGATTATATCCATCCAGGGTTATATATATGTCAATATCAATAACAAAACTACATCATATCTTTTAAACACACATCAGAGGTATTCCACAAAGTAGAATGATGCTTCATCAAAAGAAAAAGGGGCGGTAGCGATAAGGATCAGAAAGTTCTAAAGTTTTTTTTTGACAGGAGGAGGGTTCCCAGATCGGCCCGGCTATGTGCGGAAGAGTAAGCAAGTTTGACAGTTGCTTGAATGATCATCAGTAAATGGTATAAACTGGCGCAACCCACTATCAGACTGACTACAAACGAAAGAACGGAAGAATGGATAGAGACCGTATCGGTTTTGCCACTGATAACAAACAATATCGGCAGTCATTTAGTGTTTGCTGGCACCATTTATTCATTTTTTGTTCCTCAAATGGCTGGTTTCACTTTTCTGGTGCGTTCTTTCATTGACTGCGTGCTGTATTTTTTTTTTTGGGAAAGGGAAATGAGGCAGCTGGCCTTGCATTAGTTGTATTATCTAAATTAGAATCTATCATACATGTGATGACAACACATGACAACATTGATAACATATGTTGTATTGTTTCCGTTAAAACATTGTCTGGTAAGTATTGTATTCTCGACAAAGTAAATTATAATTCCCAAGAATACCAAGGTTCTGTTAGAATGCCAATAAGGCCAACGCTGACATATAGATAAAGTTCTCAGCCGGTTGTAAATATTATATGCAAGTGCCTGAATATTTAACAACACAAAGAAGGACTGGGTAATTGAGTGATTGAGTGATGGGAGGGACCCTCTTTGTTTGCTTTTAATGAACCTGCCGCTTCTGTCTGCAAGGGAAGGGTGAACATGGGGCAAACAGACACCAGACAGACAGACAGACACATCACATGCCAGGCAGCCAAAGACCGCACCGCCCTGCCTGCACCACTCCACACTCCGCTCTCCACACTCGAAACCAGAACAGAACAGATTGGCCCACACAACAGACAGCACAAACAGAATAAAAACACCCAGCGGTCAAATTCTGTACGTGTTTTGCGTGGCTCATGTTCCTGTGCCCGGTGGGAGACAGCGAGATAGGGAAAACAGCCAGCTGACCAAACTGCAGTTCCGGCTAATTAGCCAGGAACAGAACAGGACAGAACAGACAGCGAGCGTCTGCATTAACAGCAGCACATGTTGCTCTACTCACTCAGAAAACGCCCACGTTGGCCGCCTTTTTTCTTTTTCTTTTTCTTTTTTTTTCTTTTTCCACCACCTGGCAGATCTCGTCCCATCTCCGGCAACTGCCTCGGGGCCCCTCTCTCTGGTAGTCTCTACCCGAACGGCCCCTGAAGGGCATTTGGTAGGCCACCTCGCTGTTTTTCTTTTTCTTTTTCTCCCCCTCTCCCCTGCCCTGCCTGCCCTGCCCCTCCGCCTGGTGACCTCCACCAAAGCCCATGCAGGATCTTTGTGTGTTCTGCCGCCATTACGTCAACTCACCAGGGGCAAACACGGAACATTTTCTCAACAGCCCACGCCAATCACCATAGTGATTCTTCTCAGGCATCCAAATACAAGAAAGATAAAAAATAGTCAAAAAAGTCAAACAGTCAAAATAATTAAGCAGCTAAATACCTAAATACCTAAATACCTAAATACCTAAATACCTACAGCTAAACAGTCAATAATTTTCTAAACTTTTTTGAAGCAGCTAATAGACATTTTTATCCCCCATTAATTTATTTCTTTCTGTATTATTGCTCTCTACGGTATCTAACGTCAAAGTTACTTACACTTTGCACATTATATACGCCTTAAATTGTTTTGTTAATCTCTTCTTTCTTCATTTCATGTTAAAATAGGACATAACTTCTTCTTCCTTCCCCAGTCATTCATATTGAGGCCTATCTACTGATCCGACTGCTTCAATAGATCAGATTAGGCTTTCCATTTTTTTGCTTTTTTTTGATTTTACCTATACTTCTGACCTTATAACCAAGCAAGCAGCCAACAAACCAACCAACCAACCAAGCAAAAATAGAATCGCTTACAAGATAGATATATATTCATCTTGATCATACATAATAATTAAACATTATTTACTGATACACCAACTTGACTAATCTCTAGATTACCAACAACATTTGCTTTTTCTTTTTTTTTTTCCTCTGGTTAGTTAGCAACTCAATTTTCATTCAATATGGTCACTTCAATCCCAACTCCAACTGCAGCAACAATTTCTGATACAGATGATGGGCATTCACATAAAACAAAAGGATTTTTGAAAAAGCTTAAATCGAAAACTCATATCCATCGTAATCGTAGTGATGCTGAAATAGAATATTCTAAACATTCAGATGAACCTCACAATATTAAGAAATTATCAAAATCAAGGACTTTACTGCATCATTTGAAACCTTCTTTGTCAGCTACTTCGATACCCACCGCTTCAACTCCAGCTTCAACTTCAACTTCAACACCTCCAACTTCATCCTCTTCTTCCTCTTCTGCCATTTTATCAGATTCACAATCTAAGAATAATCTGGCGAGAGCTAATAGTTCATCATCAACTTCAGTAGCTTCGTCGCTTGCAATACCCGTTCCTCGTGCCGCTCCACAACCCCAATCTCGTTTACATTTTAAATCTCAATCATCTGTTGCTCCGTCCCCAAGACAAAAACTTACTAAATCACACACTTCTCTGGGCCATTCGTTACTTAATGATTCAAATAAAAACATCATTGATGTGTTGGGCACTTCTGGGAATATGATTGCATCTCCTAGAGAATCTCCTTTGCAAAGCTTAACAAGCTCTTCTACAAAACTGGGATTACCTTCGATTGACGATTATAAACCTACCAAGAAACCAACAAAACTGGAATACAATCCATATGGTATGAAAACTGCAAGTCAAAATTTCTTAGCTCAATCAAGGAGATCAGTTTTCAATTTTGATCCAATGGATGATGAATCGAATATTCTACCATACCCTGTGGAAATGCCCAATGACCATTTACCAGATGAATTCAAAGTTGAACATCAAAATTTATTTGAGGAATATGAATTCCCGAAAGATGACCACGGAAACATTGGCTCTGGTGCTTCAAGTTCTGTTAGAAAAGTTCAAAAGCTAAGTAGGGCTAAAGAAGTTTATGCTTTAAAGAAGTTTGTCCTTTTCAAAGATGAAAAGCCAGGTGAATTTTATGAGAGAGCAGCCAAAGAATACGTTATTCATAAGAATCTTTTCAATGGTTTACATATAGTTAAATGTTTCACTATTACCAAGATCCCACATCAACAAAATTTAACCAGAGGTTGGGGTTTCATACTGGAGCTGTGTGCATCAGATTTGTTCTCTCATATTACAAAACCAAATTGGGGTAAAATTCCAGCACAAGAAAAACTATGTATTTTCAAACAAGTTGCGTTCGGTTTAAAATATATGCATGAATGTGATATTGTTCATCGAGATATCAAACCTGAAAATATTTTGTTGACTTCTGATGGTGTAGTCAAATTAACAGATTTTGGTGTCAGTGATTATGGCCATGTGATTCCTGGTGATTTCTCTTCAAGTGTTAAATTGAGTACTCAGTTAGTTGGTTCTCCACCTTATCAACCACCTGAAGTGCAAGCTATGAACGGACTCTTGGTGTCAAAAAGAACTCCTTATAACCCTTTCAAGATGGATCACTGGGGGTTGGGTATCTTGTTATTCACATTGTTTTATGGTACTGTGCCATTTGTCGAGTCATCCAAGAAGACATGTGCTCTGTTCAGGGACTATGATCAATCATATCAGTTATATATCGCTAACAAGAATCCAAAGTTTCGTAAAGGTGACACCACAAAAGGCCCCGGAATTGAATTTAAATTTGCCAAATTTTTCCCGGATAAAGGTATAGCTAGATTAGCTTGGAGATTAGCAGATCCTAATATCCCAACTAGGTATACTCTATTTGATTTATTCAACGACCCTGCTTTCCAACAGATTGAAATGTGTATTGATGAGAACGAATATGAATGTAATTTCTATCATCACAAGGACTCAACATTCCATGGGAAGTTTGAGTACGGTTACGAGTCCTCTGCTCCTTCATCATCTACATCGTTAGCGGCTTTAAATCATGGTCATTCCCCCGGGTCAGGTTCAGGTTCAATGACAAGACCAAGAAAAAACACGACTGATTCAATAAGGTCTAATTCTAATTCAAGTATCGCTGGTGATTCTCCAGTGCCAAGACCTACAAGATCAATGACTGCTTTTCTGGATGCTAAGCCGGATCGAGTTGCAATTCCTAATGAAAATATGGGAGAATCGACAGATACGAGTAATGGCAGTAGTAGTTCTTCCACGGAGGAACCTCTAACGCTGTCGTCATCATCATCGTCATCTTCTGCATCCTTGTCAGATCATTCAACGTTTGATGTGGCTCTGATAACAGAACAAACAATAAATGAGAATGAAGAACTGGAGTTGGAGTTGCCTTCGGAACAACAGGATCTATTTGTGGACGCGGCAGATATTACGAAAGATCCCGATATTATCAACGACAACAGCCTTCCCCTTGCTTCTATATCTTCTACCAAGTTACACAGCTCTTCTGTCCCGATACCCATGAACGCTGATTTGAAATCACGCCACGGTAATGTATCTGGAGGTATATCCAGATCTGCCTCGACAGTCACGTTGGATTCTCTTTGTACTATGGAAGGTCTGAAGCCCATCAAGTTATGCGATGATGGTATGGAGTTTAAAGTGATTTCAAGTGGAACTATTAAGAAGTGTGGAGAGTGCAAGATTAAAGTACATCATCATATAAGCCTTAAAAATTATTGATTAGGATAAAATTCTTTGCCCGAAGAATAGGCGTTGATTTTATCTTTGCCTAAATTGCTGTTTTCCCGTTTTTGTGTTGGGATGTCTCTAGGTTCGGTTCTTTGTGTACTTGTCTCTTTATTCTTGACTTTAGTTGAAAATGGGAAAAGTAGAATGCTAAATTGTTGTGAATTTTACGGTTCTTTTCTTATTCATTTCTTTTACCATTGCCTGTTTTGCCTTTTTTTATTACATGCTTTGTTTGTTTGTTTGTCTGTTTGAATGAAACAGTCTCTATTACTTCGTTTTTTCTAGTTGTTAATATCTATCCCTGATTCTTTTTGTCTTTTACTGCTGCGCCCATTCATTCATTCAGATGCTATTTATTCATTATTTATTTATAATTTTCTCATCTTCTTTACCTCTTCAGATTTCATTGGTAACTTTTCTTCGAATTTAACTTGTTGCAATGAATCAATTTGCCTGCGTTTCTATGGAATTGTTAGATTGCACTGGCGATGGCCATGTACAAAGCTCTTGTTACTCGAGAAAATATTTAGTTTTTTTTGCGAACTGTTAGAATAACCAAACAATAACACGTACGCTTTTCCCAGTTACCCGTTTTCCCCCGTTAAATTCACACCATTTACACATTCAATTACTTTAAAAAACAGCCAACTATAATGATCCACCAGTGTCATATAAGTATAATAAATACATTACCATGACACACACTGGAGTCTCACTATCATTTTATAACTTCTGCTCTCTCAGTTCACTTCATTTCCTTACTGTTTCTGACGTCATGTTACTCACAGAGCTTAATACCACATGATCAAACTAGCGTGAATGCTCCTCCACCCGGCTTTCATGACTCTCTCTCTCTCGTTATATAAAGGCCCTTCCATAAAATTCTGTTGAGATATAGGATATATTATCCAGATAACACCGAAGACTTTATGATTATATAAGTCGTCACAGAATCATAAAAATAGCAAACTTATTTATCCTTAAAGTTATATAAAGAACGGTCGCGCTTCATCTTTATCATCCTATCCATTAACAGCATATTTTATATTTTATGTAACCTTCATAATTATTGATTATATTCACTATTGTAAAAGACTAAACCATTATTAAGTGCTATTGTTACTATTACTTCAACATGGATTTTGAAAAAAGAATGGTATTACTTCAAATGGTTATCAGCTCATTTCCACTCGCTTGTATGTTCTCTGAATCAAATAAATTATCTAGCTGTGACAACTACTTGACTTGGCAGAATTTGTTGCTGCATACGATGGCTGCGTACGGTGCTGGTCTAGTTGAATATTTTAAAACTGGTGATACTTTGGTTCCAGAGGGATTTGTCAAAGCAAATCCTGAATTCGAGTCTGATGTTGCCCGTCTTACTCTTGCCTTAGATCAAGCAGTTCAAACGGTCTTGATGGCTTCTGTTTCCGAGAAAATTCTTGCGGAGTTTCCCCTTCTTTACAGTTTGGACTTGGTGAATGCATTACATGATGAGTTTGGTACCCTCTCTACTCGTCAGAAGTATAAGAAAATAAAACAGTTGACTGACTTGACCAAGTCATCTGCTTCTTTTGCTGAATTTTCTGATTTTATCAGCCACTTTCAAACTAATTATTTGGACAGAATGGATCCCCACGAATTCTTAGGAATGCTTTTGTTATCCATGGCTAACTCTTCTCGTGCTGAAGATCACGTGCTGAACTCTGGTAGTGTCATTAATGCCAAAACTGTTGCCAAACTGGTGCGGGACTATCAAGCATACACTTCCTAAATAGGAAGGTAATTAACATGCACGTGACGTCTGCATTTTTTATATAGCTACAGCCGCAGCTGTAGACTAAAGAACAAAATACTCGCAAACAGAAAGAACGGAAAAACATACAACTTCTAAGGTAGTTCTTCCATTAATCGGGTTTTTTTTTCAGGACTTGTTCTGAAATTTTGGTAGATAAATACACATAGATATCAAAGATAGGAAAGATAACGAGAGTTCTGTCTATGCTTTGTAATACTAAGTAAGAAAAAAACATCAAGTGTATGTGCAGTAATTGGTACCCGAGTATCTCATCTTTACTCTCGATTCATGAATCGCTCGGTGTCACGAGTGGCGATTATAAGGTTGATCTATGGAAATTGTAGGTGAAAAAGTCATTAACGCTATGTGAGTGAAAGTGCCGTTACAAATAATGGATAAGATAAATGTAGATGACAGAAGTTTGATACTGTGTCAAAAAAACAAAAAACGATAGAAATCATAGCCCAATCCAAGAGAAGCGTACAGGAATGCCTCGGTGAGTATATGAACTCAACGAACAAGAGAAAATGCCAACAAAATTCACTATAAAATGGCCATCGAAACTATTTGCTTCCCGAAGGAGGAAATTATTTAATGCAATCTAAATAGCCGTTTGATACTACCGAAAAGTGTTCATCGTTTCTCGTCTGTAAACGTTGGCATACGGCACATATATACATGTGAACTTACTTGTACAGTCACCTCACCACATTGTGTAAGATCTTACCCGAATCAATCAAAGCCTCACATTATTGTAAGTAAGAAGATAAGTAGGTACACAGAGATACTCTTGCTCAGATAGTCAAGAATCTAAAGAGTTAACGAGATACTCAATAAGGGAGATAAGACAGTCCTGGTTACACTGACGAATTCGGAAGGAAATTCCTTCGCTCTCCCGAAACACGCAAGATTGACAATAGAGTGGGATATCTTATCCATTGTGTTCTTATCGACAAAATGCTTAAATGTGTTAAATCCCCATCCGGCTAAAGAAAAGATAGACAGGTCTGTTGATAAGGAATGGATAGTCAAAACATTTATTCATGTGTTTGTGGGGTAGATCTTTTGTTTTGTCGTAAATGTTAAGATGTTGAGTAATTTTTTTTCACTTCTATGTACACATATTTTCTGGAGCACAAGGTAAAGCGACGCGCAAACAATTCCCCTGTGCTAAGCGGTTCCCGTTTCTCTGGGTCGTTCGGGGGGACAGCGGCAGGGAGGGGCCAGCGTCTGACGATCCCTTGAGAGGTTTGATGTGGTCCGTGCCTGACATTATACATTACTCTAATTGGATAATCTTTACCATGTATACTATGACACATCTTACAAGTTTCTTACAAAACGGTCAATAGCTTAGTGTAGGGACATCGAGACAGGATAAAGAAAAGAATTCCTTTCTTTCTTTTTTTGTCCTGTGTCAGATAAGACTTGACATAGTTTCAGTCGGTGAAAAGAGGTGATTCCATAGGTTTGTGACTACCTTGGCTACAGGGACACGTCTCTCAAGAAAAGTTCTTCCTGCAGAACTAATCACTTTCGCTATATTAAAGAGACCAGCACATACTACATAAACAAGAAAGGTAGATATCTAGTAATGTAGAATGAACAGACAGGAAACTTGACACAAAATGAACTTATTTCCGAGTCAGCTGGATAAAGATCCGTAAAGGGAAGAAGAGAGAATAACACGGAAAGGAGATGTGTTTACATTGGCATTACATCTATCGGAATAATTGTTAATGGATATAGATATATAGTAGTTTAAATGGTAGATTTATATATTAGATACAGATAAAGTAATAGCGTAACCAACAACGCAAGATCTTTGTCCTGTGAATACATAAAGTGAAGCCAGACGGTCAAGTCCTCTGTCAGACGTATAAACCGAAAGCGATTCGTGGCGCCGGACGGCATCTTTGGATAAATGAAACGAACGAACACAGAAAACGCAGCCAAACACCCTTATCTCGCTGTCTCTCGCTCTCCGATAAATCGGAATGGCTATAACAAATATCTATTTGCAATGGCATTGCCATATAATGATTATTCTAAAAAATCGACTTATCTATAGATCCATCTGCCTGGTTACCTGTATATACATCCAGATCTACGTCATTATGATATCTTCAACCATTCAACCATCCAACAAACAAGATAGATTAATAGTTAAAACGACATCCCAAAAAAATAGACAGGGAAAACTTTTCAGTTCTTGACACAACTTGCGGCGCTATTGTACAGCGTATTATCACTTTTTATGCCATACATATGCATGTTTGAATTTGTATGTGTATGTCTTTACTCAGTTGGTTAGGTACTTTCCATTCTATGTCATGTCGTGATTTTCAGTTGTTTGTAGTGCTGCTTTCCTGTGGGTCCTTTTTGTCCACAGCAAAAAAATTCTTTTCAATTCGTTTTTCCTATTCACCGTCGTATCCGTTGAGATCTGTCTGTTGAGATCTCGTCAAATCATTATAAATATCTTTGTCTTTGCTTTTTATCTTTTTATCTTTATTTCTCTGTCAAATTATTCATTTTGAATGAGCTGCCACATCACGTTCATCCAGCCAATCAATTTATAATCCCGTTTATTCTCTCTCTCAATTCGTCTGTTCATTCTTTCACTCTTTCACTGCAATATCCATACTCCATCCATCCTGCATCTCGTCACATCATGAATACTATATCTGTCATCGGATCTAGAATGTCCCAGCTAGCTTCTCCCAAGTCAAATAACAATAGCAGCACCGATCAAAAGTTACAAAGTACAGGAATGGAAATTACTTCAACTAGTGAAGATGAAGACTATGATCCAGTTAAACACAATAACCTACGTAAGAATTTTTCTTTATGGTCTATCTTAGGTGTCGGTTTCGGGTTGACAAACTCTTGGTGTGGTATATCTGCGTCCATGGTGACAGGTTTAGCTACTGGTGGTTGCATGATGATCGTTTATGGTATTATTATTATTGCTGCTATCTCTGCCTGTGTCGCTATCACTTTATCTGAATTAACGTCTGCTATCCCGAACGCTGGTGGTCAATATGTTTGGACAAAAATCCTAGCTCCTAAAGATAAAGCCCCATTCTGGTCTTATTTATGTGGTACTTTAGCTTGGGTTGGTTCTGTCTTCACTTGTACATCCGTTGGTATATCATTGGCAACTATGGTTTGTGCTATGTGGGCTGTGAATCATCCTGACTACGTCCAAGAACGTTGGCACGTTTTCATTATTTTCCAACTGCTTCACTGGCTGACTTTCATCTTCAACTGTTACGAACGCTGGTTACCTACCGTTGCATCTATTGCTTTATACACCACCATTATTTCATGGATTACTATCACTATTACTGTATTAGGATGTTCCGACGGGAAATTCCAAAGTCCGCATTTTGTGTTTGTTGAATTCGATAACCAAACAGGTTGGTCATATGCTGGAATTGCATTTATTACAGGTTTAATCAATCCTGCTTGGTCCTTCTCATGCTTAGATTCCGCTACTCACATGGCTGAAGAAGTGTTACACCCTGAACGTATCATTCCTATTGCTATCTGCTCCACTGTGGCAATTGGTTTCGTTACTGCTTTAACTTATGTCATTGCCCTGTTTTTCTGTATTAGAGACCCGGCTGGCACGATGGGTGATACTACAGGTTTCCCTGTGATGGCTATCTATTACCAAGTGTTACAAAACAAGTCTGGTGCAATCTTTTTAACTTTCTTAGTGCTTGCTTCTTTATTCGGTTGTAACATTCAATGCCACACATGGCAACAACGTCTATGTTGGTCATTTGCTAGAGATAACGGAATTCCTGGTTCCAAATACTGGTCTAGAGTTGACCCAAGAACAGGTGTTCCTTTATTGGCTCACATTTTTTCTTCCGTTTTGGTTGCATTAGTCGGATGTATCTACTTGGGCTCCACCACAGCTTACAATGCTTTGGTTACCGGTTGTATCACATTTTTAGTGCTGTCATACTGTATCCCAGTCACTTTCCTACTAATGAAGAAGAGAAACATCAAGAAAGGACCATTTTGGATGGGCAAAATAGGGCTATTTTCCAACATTGTGGTCTTATGTTGGGGTGTCTTTTCTCTCGTTTTCTTCTCCTTTCCTTCTGTCATGCCTGCTGAAAGAGAATCAATGAACTACGCTTCTTGTGCCACCGCAGGTGTCCTGATCTATAGTGTCATTTATTGGTATGCAAGAGGAAAGAAGACATTTATCATGAGAGATGAAGAGACAGAATTGGAGGCCGTTAGATCCATTTATAGTCATCTTGCTGAACAAATTGAGTCTAGAAACTCTGTAGTTAGAGATTTAGGAGCTATGATACTCCAAAGTGAGAAGGTTTAAATAGCAGGTCTTTTGTTCCTTCTGGCCTTCTCTATGCCTCGTTCAATCTATTTGGCCTTTCGTTTTGTTAATATTTTGTTCACATTTTGAAATAGTTGGCTATAATCAACTCTTATATTCATTTCTAGATTGTTTATTATTCAGTTCATTCTTTTTTTTCCCTTTCTGAGCTTTCCTGGTTAATTAACTCCTATTCGTGATGTATATATACATATAGCTATTTATATCTAAATCTATCTCATTCTTATGCTTATTGCTATTATCTTGTGCTCGACTTTAATTTCTACGATAGTTGACAGTGATTCACCTGACACGCAGCATGTAGTCAGTACGCCTAGCCCAACGGAAGGAAGACAACAGACATGAACCAAGTGAGGTTGGAAAAATAAAGAAGGAATGAGAGAATAAATGATTCTAGAACCATCATTCAAAACAGATGTAAATAAATAAACAAATAAATAGACAAATAAATAGAAAAATTCTTTTTTTTCTCGTAATTAACAGTGAAAACTCGAAGTCGAAATCAGATTATAGAAGGTACATGAATCCCATAAGATATTACA
This sequence comes from Ogataea pilisensis, assembly GCA_003707685.2. Lineage (NCBI taxonomy): Eukaryota > Fungi > Ascomycota > Pichiomycetes > Pichiales > Pichiaceae > Ogataea > Ogataea pilisensis. The sequence continues at coordinate 18,031 of PPKM02000018.1, forward strand.
ATAATCATACAGAAACATTGAATAAAAATAAATAATAAATAAATAATTAGCTTACCACAGGTTATTGTCCAAGGTGATTCAAAGAATTGTTGATGAATAATTGTGACGAAGATATCAAAGATTTTAAGAAAGAAATGAATAGCATAAATTAGACTGTCGGATGAAATTTTAACCAAAAAACAGGAAAGTTAATGGTCCTGCGAGGTTCAAACCGAATGCTCAATCTTAATCAGCATACAACAAAACCATCAAGTACAACTAAACATAATTAGAATCATTGCTCAATGTAGTTCCACCAGTACTTGAATCAGCATTCTCACCAGTACCACCATTACCATTGTTCAATACGGGAGTGCTATTGTTAGATTCCGGTTCATGTAAATTGAAATCCACATTGAATACATTAGTTCCGAAAAACTGTTGCACGTTGGGTAATTCATTGAACAGTAGCAATAGTTGATCGTTCGAGTCAGTTCTTTGCTGCAGTTGTTGCGAACCAGGAGGTGGAACTTGTAGCTGATGTTGAGGAGGGAAAGTGATTTGTGGAGAACCTGATAAGTCACTGGTCATTGGAGTTTGGTTTTGCTGTAAGTAGACAGTTGGAGATGGCGCTAGTCCAAATGCCAATGGTGATGGAATCGTTGGTTGCTGTTGTTGTTGAAGATTTGAGCTTTGCAAGCTAGCATAAATTGGAGGTTCTTGAATTTGTTGTTGATGTTGTTGATGCTGATGTTGATGATGATGATGTTGTTGTTGTTGTTGATGCTGCCGTTGAATGTGTTGTTGATGATAATATTGCTGCTGTGGCTGCTGTTGCTGCTGTTGTGGGAACTGTTGAAATTGCTGTTGTTGTTGTTGTTGTTGTTGCTTTGAGTGCTGTTGTTGTTGTGTCTGCACATCGAGAGAAGGAGTACCAAACATAGCTGCAGCAGCTAATCCATCTTCTCCCAACTCTGTCAAATTCAAATTAGTCGAGTTCTTCAAAGACGAAGTAGCCACAAACTCGAAATTATTCAAATTAGCAAAATTGAACAAAGTTTCATCAACATCTAATTTTCGTAAGTTTAAATTACTCTTCAGATACTCAGCAGGTGATCTTAGGAATGACATAGATGCGGTTCTCGGTAACAAGCCACCGTTATTTCCCAGGTAGGGAGTCATGGTTTGATTATTAAGCATATCCAAGTCTGCAAAAGCAGGTGCACCTTGACCATGATCAGTTGGCTGTTGCAATTGTAGCTGCTGCTGTTGTTGTTGTTGAAATGGTGGAGGCAGGGACCCTTGAGATAGAGAGTCTTGACCTTGATTTTGATGGTACATCTGAACGGCAGGGGGATTTTCAACAACTGTTGTTTCTATCAATTCACCATTACCACTATGATTCACAGTACCAGGATCACCTGTTGTTACATTACCTGCAGTGAAATCATCCTTCGCAGATTGCTCAGAAATCTGATTCGTCAAGTCCCCTAACAATCTTGGAGTTTTCATCATGTGATTGTTTATCAATGGGGCGTTCTCGTTATCACGATCTGTTCCCGTTGGTGATACAACGGAATTCTGTGCCGGTGTAGCTGAAGTAGAGTGAGAAATGACCGACTGCGCATTTGATTTCCCATTACTGTTATCGTTCACAATCACTTTCAACTTTTTATTATCGAATTTCTTCAAAAACTCGGAACACAACTTATAAGTAGAATTAGCATACCAGAACTTATAACTTAAGTTACCTAAGAATTGCAAAACAGTTTGATAATTCCAATTTTTCAACATTGGATCGAAATTGATACCATTGATGTATTGATTCTTAATTGGTTGTAAGTCAATCTTTAAAAATGCAGACAATGTGTATGATATAGAGTAAGGAATGAAATTCACGATTGGTAAGTATTTCATGTATTGAGAGGTAATGTTAAGAATTTGCAATGCAGAATTACAGTATATTTCATCAGGAATTGATTTCTCAGAACGATAGTTTTTCGAGGATGGATCCAACAAGTCGTATCTTCTCTTTTGGGCAAACATTATGGTGATATTGACAATTAATCTTCTTAAAGATTCCGATCCAATATTCTTATTTTCAGATTCTAAAATTTCTAGAGAGCTAGCAGGGTTCCACACGTCAAAATCGATATCTTTCGGAACTGAACGATTATCTCCATGAGGTTGATAGAAACTCAACACTTTTTCTAATCTGATAGTAGCTTGAACTAAACCATTCAAGTCTTTGTCTATAGGGAATGCCAAACTTGACTCTTTTCTATTAATCACGGAGTTTCTGGAATTGATCAATGAGTTAAGTCTGTCCAAGATGAATAAACACCACCATGCTTTGGAAATGGATGTATCTCTTTTAGAATTCTGGGCGGATTGAGAGTAATGATTATGTTGGATACCTAATGAAAATGCATGATGAATAGCGATATTTAAATCCATTGACGAAGTTTCCAAGATATTAGCCTTTGTGTCAGAACTTGAATCGTTATTATTATCATTGTCATTGCCATTATTATTATGGAATCCAAATCCAAGTGGTGTAATCAATTCCCCTCCCCCACCACCGTACATGGAAAGCAAAGTGTATGTTCTTAATAAAGTTAACCTGTTTTCATCTAAGTTGAATTTAAGCATTGTTCTGACTTTGAATTCCAAGTTTGAGTTGAATAGATTGGCATCTTTGAAGTTAGGATCTTCTTTTAAGATCTCATTAGCTCCGTCTAATCTAGTCGACAATAAAATCAAAGCGTATAAAATCAATGTTGGCATATGATTGTTTTTAAAAGTTGTTAGGGAACTTTCCTCACTTAAAAGTGGTAGAATAATATTAAATTTTTTGAAATATAGTTTGATTAACTTGTACTGGATCTTCTTAGATAGTCCTATATCAAAACATTGGCAATCGTTTAGATAGTTGAATAACGATGGGGGTAATTTGAAAGGACCATAATTCTTGGAATTTTGAAAGAAGTTGTTACGTTCATTAGTAGATCTCACAAAGACTCCCAACATATCTCTAAGATGTTCATTGTTCATTAATGACTTGCTGTCTTTCGAATTATCAGCAGATGATGACACTTTTATATCAGCAACTTGTTTCTTCTTCAAACTCCAACCATCTGTGTTTCCAGTATTTTTATTTTTAGAATTGAATCTATTAAAGTCACTCTTGCTGCTTGTGGTAGAACTTTTACTACCAGTCATAGCAGTAGATGCTATGCCCGACCCTGGTCCACCAGTTCCATTACCAGCAGCAGCAGCACTTACATTCTTCGTCGACATCTGTTGTTTCTTGTACTTTGGCTTATAAGCAGCACTATGATAGTTCGGTATATTATTATTAGTTTCATAACTATGCTTCTCATCTATTGAATCAGGCGATTCACTAATTGTATTATCTTCAATGGCACCACCTGTAGCTTCTCCAACGATGGAATTCTTCCTTTCATTTTCATCTGTATCTCTTCTATGTTCGTTATGGCCAGCAATTTGGATGAATATCGCTGTGGCATCTGTTGTTCCTATGTATTTTGAAGATAGTGCTTGGAAAGTGGTAACCGAATTAGATTTTTTTATTTCTGTGGATCCATTTTTTTTAGTAAACGGTAAGTTTAATATCTTGATAAGGGATTCAAAAGTGGAAACAAAATGAATTTCATCGTCTCGGAAATTGACAAAATCTCCATCGCTCATATTATGCACATCTTCTGAATTGTTATTGTTGTTGACGGTGTTGATACTCTTGTGGTTTACATTCTTTATGCTGTTACGTTTAACTGTTGTATGATTTGGCTTTTCTGGTTGCAAGTTAACACTTTCTTCTTCAGTTTTGAGATGACCAAGATTATTTCCCACCAGCTGCTGCTTCTGCTGCTGCTGTTCTCGTTCACGATCATTAATAAGGTTGGCGCTATTGGAGTTAGTATTGCTGCTATTCTTGCCATCTAGAGCAACTTTGAAGAAATTAGATCTATCAGGAGAGCCACTGCTTCCAATAGAGCCCGACTTGATTCTTTTCACGTTGAATGTTATACCTTCGTCTTCAATTTCATTTTCATTTTCATCTTCGCTTAAAATTGTACCCTGAAACTTTAATTGATCGTTGTTGTTGTCATTATTATTATTATTAGAGTTATTGATTTCTCTTGTGTGGGATGATGACAATATAGTAGACTTTTCTAATGAAGATGCTGAGTTTGTCGTTCCGGAGATGGAAGTAATTGTTTTTGTAGTTGTATCTGGTATTATAATGGATTGTTTCGTACTGGCATTATTATTATTATTTATGTTTTTCACGGGAGAACGTTTACTATGATTAAAGAGATCATCTGGTGTATTATTGTTAATTCCATTATTACTCTCGTTCTCATTCTCATTTGAAGAAATGGTTGTAACTGCGGTCGATTCAAGTTTAATTTTCTTACTAAGTTTGGCCAGATCACATTTAATCTTCAACTGACAACAATTTTTACAACCTATATTCTCATAATCTTTTGTTAATTCACATTTAATCCTCTTAGTTCTACATGGTGAACAGCATTTGAAAGTTCTTTTTCTTTTTTTGAAGTTGTTGTTGAATGCAGGAAAGACAAACATTGCAGTGTTGAGAGTGTCGCTATATCGAAATGAAAGGAAAGGGAAATTATTAGTCTTGAAGTATATTAAGTAGTATTAAGGGATCTATGTTGGGTTGTAAGTATAAGTATAGGTGAGCAAGATATATCGATATTCTGGAAGATTGAGATGAAAATAGAACAAATAGAACTCTCAAGACATATGGATAAATCAAGATCAACACTAGCCACCAGGAACAGTGGAGAAAAATTGATAAAAAAACGAGATTTGTGGGGCAGGTTGTTGCGGACAGTAAGTACAATGCAATGTATCTATGAAGTGACATGCAACGCTTGGAAGTAGGTAGTAGTACTAGTATATGAACAGCATTTAATATAGAATACAGTAATACTATGACAGAAAATGGATATAAACCTTTTAGAATGGGGTATGGAAAGAGAGGAGAAAACCATGTAAAATGGCCTAATTGGGGTTACCGATTAATTTTTTTTTTTTTTTCACATCGAGTAATCATCGAAGACCTGGTCAAATGGAGTAAGAGAACAAAATAAACAGAAGAAACGAGAAACGAGACACGAGACACGAAGCACAAACACAAACACAAGCACAGAAAAATGTGTCATTACCCAATTACCCACCCATTTAACTTAACTGCGGGTTAAGAGCATGGAGTATAGTGTATCTTGCTATTTTGCTATCATTGGTAATCACTGGTAATCACTGGTACGTACTGAAACCACCCAAACCAACTCCAATGGCTGGGAATTCACCATTTCCCCGCAAAAACAGAGATTTCTTTGTTTGTGAGGGCCTTTGTGAGGGAGAATTCAGTCCCAATAGGGTATTGTACCCGGCTATGGTGTAGCAGGGGACTGACTGGCTGGTCCCTGGTAAACTTCGCACGCGCCAGCCAGAGTAATTTAATTTGCAGGGATTAGGCATCTGTTTTGTTGGATTTCAGTGAATCAGTGGCCATCTGGTAGGAAAAATATCACAGGAAGTTCTCAGGGATACTCCGATATCTGACACCATGAATGTGCATGTATATGTATATGCTATACCTCTGTTGATCCACAATTCTATGTAGTATGGAGTATGTGGAGTATGAAGTATATTGTTGCTGTGTATGCATTGTATTAGGTGACTGTTGTGTGTGCTGTGCTGTGCTGTACTTTACTATACTATACTATAATATACTATAATATACTATTCAAATAACCAAACATCCTTACACAGTGTTATACAGCAATCCCTTCCTATACGGCTGGATAACCAGATGATAGACAGTATTATATATACATTTACTGACTAGCTTAGTTGTCTAGTAAATGTGAATATATACGTATATATAGGAATATATACATATATATCTCACTAGTTAAACTTTAACTGAGTGTCAATTAGATAATCGAATTACCTTACTTATTTAAAAATGCAATGGTTTAATGAACCTGAGAAATGGGAATCAGACCCGATTTCAAACACTTTATCAATCCATGTTACCCCACAAACAGACTATTGGAGGAAAACTCATTACGGGTTCACAGTGGACGATGGTCCTTTTTATTATCGGCAAGTAGGAGGAGAATTCTTAGCTGAAGTTAGCATTTCAACTACAGAGTATCGTACTAGGTTCGATCAGTCTGGGTTGATGATTAGAATAGATGAGGCACATTGGATCAAAACTGGAGTGGAATACGTAGATGGTGTTCTTAATATCAGTGCTGTGGTCACATTAGATAAGAGTGATTGGAGTGTTATTGAAGTTAGAGATAAACCTGATTTAACAAAAATCTGGTTTAGAATTATTAGAAGATTAGACACAGTGCAGATTTTTTATTCTTTTGATGGGGATAATGGAGATGAAGCAACGTATACTATGTTTAGACTGGCGCATTTTCCAGACAATAAGCCTGTTATGGTTGGTATGACAGCAGCGTCTCCAGATGGAGATGGGTTTCAAGCAAATTTCAATGGATTTAAAGTGAAGCATTTGCCAGACGCCACAAGATTAGAATGGCTGGCAAAGAATAAATAAATTAATAATTAAGTAATTAATTAGTTAATCACAGTGGCTGTTGCGGGCTGCTTCTGTTTCCGTATCTTTACCACCGAGTGCTACACACAGACATGACCTGACCTTAGACCTGACCTAAGTAGTAGTAACTGTTAGTGTATCACAAAACAAGCTTCTTGGTTTACCTGGCCATCGATTATCTCATTTGTTTCCCTGTTTTATCTATTATATCCTTATAATTACTTTTCTTCCATTTACTTCGTTTTTCTTACGATGTGCATGAAGAATCCTACTCACATTTTCAACAACAGCGGCTGTCATCTAGTCTCAACTACAACTACAAATACAGCCACTATGTCTAGCAACCAATACACTTCTAGTAAAAACATAACTAACAAAAACGAAGAAGAAGAAGAAGAAGAACTTCTAACTTTTGTTGAATACGAATACGATCCTTCTGTGGATCCATCTAATATGACTCAATATCAACCTAAGATCTATAAAGTGGCACCAGCCTATCGCAAACTTGAAGTCTCTGATTCACTACCATCTAATAATGACGAGTTGACTTCATTACCTCCTCCAACTTATGAAGATCTATACAAGAATGTCTCTTCATCAAATACTGATGATTCTGATTCTGATTCTGATATTGATTTGGAAATGAACAACGAAAAAGACGGACTGCTATCTTCAACGCCATCCTCTAAATCTGGAAAAGCAGAGGAAAACGATGATCAAAACAACGATAACGATAGTGACGAACAACTACAACAACAAAATCATGGTACTAGATCATCAAAGACTGTGTTCTTCTTGTTATGGATGATCACATTCTGGTTTATCTCTTCATCAAATCACTCATATACTGTTCCATCCAAATGTCACATGAACCATGATAATGCCCAAATGGTTCCTGTTGGTTCAGATGGTTTAGATTTAGAATACACTTACTTCGTTGAAGGTGGGAGACCTAATCTGAATATGGGTAATATCGCTCTTGTCATGTACGAAGTTGTTCCTGATCAAGGTACTGATATAATTGAAGAGATTATTTATACTTAGTTGAAAACAGGTGCTATTTTCAGATTTTTTTTTTTTTTTTTTTTTGTTTTGTTTTGCTTTGCTTTGCTTTCTTGTGATTGATTAGTTGTCGGTAGTTGAAGGGTTTATTATCATTGTTATTTTTTTTCTTATAGGTTTAAATCAATCGGCGATGTGTGTTTAATTTTATGTTATCAATTTTTTGGCCTTTCTTGTTCCTGAGGTTTCCTGCGTACCTTTGTTACTTCTTAGTTTTCTGTTTAGATATTTGGACGTTTTACATCGCTTTAAATCAGTACGTACAGATTTTCATTGTTATATTTGCTATTTTCTTTATAGAGCAAATGTATAACTGTTATAATTGAAACTTGTTTTCGAAATTATTCTCTTGTAGGAATATAATCAAATGGCAGAAACCTGTAATGTAGAATTGTTTAGCTAATTGGCACAACTATTAATGTGTCTAAAATTACCACAAATCTAATTCAATATAAAAAAGTTTTTGTGTCCGTTTGCGAACAAGAGAAACACCGTACAAACCGTAATTTAAAAAACAATATCAAATGCTTCTCAAGGCTGTCTACTGTCTACTATCTACAGTTGTTTAAAAGTCTTTCCGTCTTTCTCTCCACTCTATGAGAAACGATAAAAATCTATCCAAAACTCAGATGCACGATTATAATTTTCAAATTACACAGAGGTGAAAAACGATCAATGTACGTATACGAAAAAAAACACAAAAACAACATAGAAAACAGGTATTGACATAGACAATAAAAGTCATTTTTTACTCCTCTTAGCAGACATAGACAATAAAAGTCATTTTTTGCTCCTCTTATAACTTAGAGGACAATCCTAAATACTTGGCATGATGAGCAGCATGATCTTTAACAAAAGAGCTAATGAAGAAATAAGAATGGTCATATCCTTCAACCAACCTAGAATCAACCAATCCTTCTAGAGAGGAACCTTTAGAAGCTTCCAATAACTTTTCAGGTTGTAATTGACCATCTCTGTAATAAAATGGATCAGCTTTGCCTGTATGAATTAAAATTGGTACTTTAGGACCATCATATTTCTTGATTAACTCAGTTGGATCATACTCTGCCCATTTGGATTTGTCGGAACCTAAATAACCACCAAAACATTTTTCTCCCCATGGACAAGTAGATGGGTTTGAAATTGGTGAAAATGCTGAAACAGATTTAAACTTGCTTGGGTTCTTAAAGTAAAACATTAAGGCACCGTAACCTCCCATCGAGTGACCCGTAATAGATATATTATTAAAGTCTAATTGTTTAAAATCCGTGGCCAATAAAGGTAGCAACTCAGTCAAGATATAAGAATACATATTGTAATGTTTAGACCATTTAGGTTCTGTAGCATCCACATAAAATCCAGCACCGGATCCAAAATCATAAGATTCATCTTCACCTTCAATGTTGGCACCTCTTGGTGAAGTATCAGGCAAGACAACGGCAAAACCGTATTCGTTAGCATAAGGTTGCCAGAATGCTTTTTCGGAGGCATTGTTTGGAGTACAAGTTAACCCAGATAAATAAAGCAAGACTGGAAGTTTAGCAGATGGATTATCGTAGTACTGTTGTGGCAAGTATACATTGACATCCATTTTGGTATTTGTTAATTTAGATGGGTGGGAGAGCTTAACAAGTTTGCCTCCAAAGTTTTGAATCTCAGCTTCTGTTGTGAATGACATATTGGATCGATGAATGGTTCTGGTAACTATAACAGTATTTGTTTGGACAAGTTTTGATAGAATCAGCTTGTTAATGATAAATCAATTGAGATCAATATGGAAACAACGAAAGAAAGAAAGAAAGAAAGAAAATATGGATAAAAGTGAACTTTCAATGGAAGTGTATTCTAGCAATGAAGGAATCAATAAATTACTTAGAGTTTCTCAATTTCTAGAACCGTTGTTGTAAATTCCACCTACTGTTGTATGGCTAATACTGACTATACTACAATACAAGAGGAGCCCCAAAAGAGATAGGCTACAGAGTTCATTCAACAGGTAACAGGAAAGTAACACTTGCACTCGAACCGGATAATTACAGTCTTGGATAGTTTAACCCGATTGGGCAAGTTATAGGATGTGTGGCTAGTGGCTGGGGAACGGGGGTAAGTGGCGGCGGCTAATGGGGCTCCAGTTTATTCTTGTTCACTCTTCTCTTCACAGGGCTCTAGAAAGCTCTCTCTCTCACACAAGAAGATTTTCTTTCCCTTTCCTCTGTTGTCTATTAGGGGCAGATCATAACAACATCTGGCATGTCTTTTGTCTTTGTCTTTTTTCTACTGAACAATTCCCTCTTTGAAACCATAAGACAATATACATATTACCTCATCCCATGAGATATATAATAAACTTTAACAGTGGAATACTAGTAAGTACCCACCTGTATCTTTGTCAACTCTTTTTTTTAAGTTCACATGTAACCATATTCCTATATTCCTATATTTGTATATTTATTTACAGTTAGTGGTTTTGGCACAGTGTCGTATAACCGTTCAAACACCCAAAAAGGGACAAATTTTGTTAAAGATTAATGATCTAATATCTCAAGGCTGTGTAACACTTAAAAAACTGATGATTTGTGTTCTATTCACACACACACACACACACACAAACACACTTACAGGGTTCTTCTTCAGTGATCTATTTAGTTACAAGAACATTTAATTAATATGGTCGTTCTCCAACCTGTTCTACATTTAAATAATTTGTAAGTTTACAAGGTACATTCAGGAATATGATGTTTACTAGAACTTTGAGATCTACAAGATCTTCTATCAAACAGTCAATTAAGTCAAGTAATCACAGATTAACCACTGCGTCATTCAAGCCACAATCAACAACAACTCTTAGATCCTTCTCTCAGAATAAGTCATCGGCAATAGCGGCAGGTTTCATTGCTAAGGGAAAAACTCTACCTACGCTAAAAATTATAGCATTTTCTTTGACTACTACAGCTTTAATTGCTACAATTCTCTCCACAACAGAGATTCAAAATGACGACTCTCCAAACATCAATCCAGAATCATTAGTCTCTGTAGACTCTGACGTTTCTCCTTTCCCAATCACTACTACAGAGCCGTTACTTTCCACTCCATTCCAATTACTTGGGTACGGTATTAGAACTGTCACATTTTTGAAAATGAAAGTTTACGCACTAGGTTTATACGTTGCCAAAGAAGATTTAACTCTCATCAATACTATACTCGACTCTAAGTTCCTTTCTTCCTTGTATGAAGGTAGTCAACCATCTGTTGATTATGATTCACATAAAGAACACTTAGCTGCTGCTTTAAATAATTCTGAATTGTCCACCATCCTCGTTGACAATTTACTATTATCAGGAGTTAGATTTACTGCTAGAATTGTCCCAGTGAGAAATACCGATTTCAATCACTTGAGAGACGGTTTAATTAAATCAATTAAAGCTAACCCAAAATACAAAGAAATCATGAGATCAGAAGATGGCTCTGACGAACAATTAGTCAAAGGAATAGACGAACTCCGTCACGCATTCGGATTCAGAAAAATGTCAGCATTTAAGAACTCTGTTCTAGTATTAGAATTAATTCAAGATGGTAAATTGAAGGTATCATTCCAACAATTCAATAACAAAGGTGAATTTACGGAGCCATTTGTAATGGGTACTGTTGATGAGCCACTAGTTGGCAGATTATTGTTCCTGTCTTATTTGAGTGGAGCTAAACCTTTAAGTGAACCCGCTAGATCAAAAGCAATTGAAGGATTAGTCGATTTGGCTTAACGATAATGCACAGATACTATTCACATGTACATACAAGTTTATATAAAATCATTAATTTGATCTGTTAAAATATCTCCTAATAACAAGTAAAAGTTGGCTCAATCGTCGCAATTTGGTTCTGACAAGGTCCAGGCTTTATGCATTTGTGACATATGATAAGTATGTATCGACAATCTACTATCATCCGCAACACAAGAAGAAGCAACCATATGGAACTGGAACTTACTGTTTTTTTTTCCACAACGATCAAACGAAGCGGATTGATTGACATACAAGGAACGTGGCTTTATACCTGATACATGCCCTTATCACTGCTATACTTTCATCTCATTATTTTCTCTGGAGAATACAGTATCCCACGTCGAAAATTTCAGAAAAGTACAAAAGTACTGAAGCAATAAAGTAGTTTCTTAGCTCGTTATTTAAGGATACTAAAAGTACCTTCCTTTCCTTTAAGTCTTCATCAGCGAATTTACTAATAACACTGGGTCTGTGTGGAGTCTCCTGAAAATCACAGACTTATTACATTAGCGTGAGATATCATCTACCTAAATGAGCATTATGACTTTCATATCATCTTCTACTCTTCGTTGCTTCAAAAATCACAAAGATACCTGATGGCCACTCATTTGTAGACAGGTTTAATTAACTAACTATATAAACACTACCAGATAAAAGAATGATCACCAAAACAAAAGGACTATCGACCTTTATTTTACATAGTTGTACAATAACGTCGATCGCAGTTTGTTACATAATATTTCTCTAAGCACAGAAGGGCCGACCCGGGGGATTTTGTGTAGCTCTTTCTTTGTCCGCTGGAATGGGGTACATTGCGCGCGTGGAAGGAGGATGAAACGGACTGCCCCATTTGAAAGTATCCCGTGCACCTAAACCTGCGTCGAGTAGAACAGACTGCCCCGGAGATTTTCAATACGAAGGCACCCTATTACATATGTATCCACAGAGCCTAGAAAAAACAAACACAGACAGCCGCCTGCTTGCAGTTTAATGCGTTTGACCCCCACAAAATGCCTAAAGAAACCATAAGAAAAGAAAAGCATCATTCCCGGAATACACAAATCAACGAGAAATGACACTTGAATGTCCGCATTACTGATGGGCCATAAGTCCACAGTTTAATTGGGAAATATAGCCTCATGTACACTATCCTTCCCAATCTATAGTCAACAATTTAGAGTAGTCAAGGGATTAATTGATTGACTGAGGAGTGGCGAATACCAGCTCCTTTCTTGCCTTTACCTCCCAGAACTGGATAGGATGATTGATTCCTCAGGAAGAACTGTATCACTTGCAGGAGATTCAGACAGAATGATATCATCTGCTGTAGTCTACTTGCGATTCCTTAATTGTTTTGCAGGGTTGGCATCGGCTTTTTCATATAAATACTCTTCGGTTCACTGTTTTTTTTTTCTTTTTATATCAAATAGCTATCATTCTTTTTATACTGCATTCTATTACTCCTAACAGTTTTATTTTGAAGTTAATACATATATACTTACCACCTACAAACTCATTATGTCCGAAGCAAACAGTCAAATTAAAACCGATTTAATCACGTTGACAAGATTCATCTTACAAGAACAACAAAAGTATGCTCCGACGGCTACAGGTGAACTTACATTGTTATTGAATGCTTTGCAATATGCTTTCAAATTCATTGCTCACACGATTAGAAGAGCAGAGTTAGTCAATTTGATTGGTCTGGCAGGTATCACCAATGCCACGGGCGATGACCAGAAGAAATTAGACGTCATTGGTGATGAAATCTTTATTAACGCAATGAAAGCTTCTGGTAATGTGAGAGTCTTAGTCAGTGAAGAACAAGAAGATTTAATCACTTTTGAGAGTAGTGAAGGTGGCTATGCCGTCTGTTGTGATCCAATTGATGGTTCATCCAATTTAGACGCTGGTGTCTCTGTTGGTACCATTTTCGGTGTTTATAGAATTCAACCAGGTTCTAAAGGTTCTATTAAAGATGTTTTAAGATCTGGTACTGAGATGGTAGCTGCAGGTTATACAATGTATGGTGCCTCTGCTCATTTGATGTTAACTACAGGTCATGGAGTCAATGGGTTTACTTTAGATACTCATCTAGGTGAGTTCATTTTAACTAAGCCAAGTTTGAAGATTCCTTCCAAAAGGGCCATCTATTCGATTAATGAAGGTAACTCATACTACTGGGATAAAGGTGCACAAGACTTCATTGCCTCTTTGAAGTTACCACAAGAAGATAACAAAGGTAAACCTTATTCTGCTAGATATATTGGTTCCATGGTGGCTGATGTGCATAGAACTTTGTTATACGGTGGTATATTTGGTTATCCAGCGGATACTAAATCCAAAACTGGTAAATTAAGAATTTTGTATGAATGTTTCCCAATGGCTTTACTTTTAGAACAAGCTGGTGGTCAAGCTGTTAATGATAAAGGTGAAAGAATTTTAGATCTGATTCCAAAGAAGATCCATGAAAGAAGTGGTATTTGGTTGGGCAGTCAGGACGAGGTCAATAAGTTGTTGACATATATCACGAAATGATTGGCACTTCAGTTAGGCACTTTCCCTAACAAGTTTTTAGGTATTTATTTTGGTTAGGCTTGGTTTGCTTTTGTGTTGAGAGTATACATATATATAGATTGTATCTGTATGTCTAATGATTGTCATGGAGTGGCCGGTTCAAAACTGTTAATATCATTACTATTATTTATTTCCATTTTTTTGTCAGTTATTTATTTTCAGTGTTCTTGATTACTTATATTTAAATTTCATCATCTCACAGACGTATGGACATATTGACCTCTAAAAACATCTCACAGGCATACCAACGTAATTAACGGTGTTAGCGTCTCAAACACTGGAAATTCTCAGGATTTCCTCTCAGCTGTGCATCGCCCGCCTTTCTTTTTCCTCTCTGGGCGGCGACACGAAAATCTGTTCGAGGCCACAGGTGGGAGCTGTGCTAGTGGAGCGGGGTGTGGGAGTGAGCTGGATTGGAACACGTATTGAATTTATGCTGGACACTTGATTTATTTGATGTAGCGTAACACTCCTTGATTTTAGATTACCTTGTCTCTTTTTCTTTCCACTTCGATTGTAGAGTTACTTAGAGTCATAACCAGTCAGACAAGAAATAGTTACAATAAAGATGAGTGGATGTATGTATAAGCTTGCGTTTTGATTTTGTTTTATTGCAGAAGATCGGGAGGAATCAGTTACCTTGTGCGAGCAAGCCATGCTCTACATACATATTGATTTCTTTAGTTTCAACACCTATAGGGTGTTCTAAGTAGAGTAGCAAGTACTAACATCTCAAAAAAAACACAATATCTTAATCCTGTTTTCAATTTTATAAAGTTCGTGTGTTGGATTTAGTCAAACCATTCACTGCAATTCTTCCAGAGGTTATTGCACCTGAAAGAAAAGTTCAGTTTAACCAAAGGTTAATGTGGACTGGTGTTACATTATTGATATTCTTAGTCATGAGTGAGATTCCATTATACGGTATCACATCATCTGAATCTTCAGATCCTTTATACTGGTTAAGAATGATGTTAGCATCAAATAGAGGTACTTTAATGGAACTAGGTATATCTCCCATTGTCACTTCTGGTATGGTTTTCCAATTGTTGCAAGGAACTCAATTATTAACTGTTAATATGGAAAATAAAAAAGATCGTGAATTGCTACAAATTGCTCAAAAGATTTTTGCAATTCTGTTATCTGTGGGTCAAGCCACTGTTTACGTTTTAACTGGAATGTACGGTAGACCAAGTGATTTAGGTACAGGTGTTTGTCTATTGTTAATCTTACAATTAGTCTTTGCAGCCATTGTTGTTATCCTACTTGATGAATTACTCCAAAAGGGTTACGGTTTAGGCTCAGGTATTTCTTTGTTCATGGCTACAAATATTTGTGAACAAATTTTCTGGAGATGTTTCGCCCCAACCACTATTAACAGAGGTAGAGGTAATGAATTTGAAGGTGCTATTTTAGCTTTTGTCCACTTATTGTTCACTAAGAAGTCAAAGAAAGCTGCATTATTGGAAGCTTTTTACAGAGACAATGCTCCAAACATGTTCCAAGTTGTTGCTACAGTTTTAGTATTCTTTTCTGTTGTTTACTTACAATCTTTGAAAGTTGAATTACCAATCAAATCAACCAGACAGAGAGGTCCTTATGGCTCATACCCAATTAGATTATTTTACACTTCAAACATGCCAATTATGTTACAAAGTGCATTGACCTCTAACATTTTCCTTATTTCTCAGATGTTATTCTCAAGATTCCCAACCAATTCAATTGTCAAATTATTAGGATCTTGGGAACCAAGAGCTGGTTCTCAACAATTGTTTGCGGCTTCAGGTATCTCCTACTATATGCAACCACCATTATCCTTATCTGAAACTTTGTTAGATCCAATCAAAACTATAGTCTATATCACTTTTGTGTTAGGAACATGTGCTTTCTTCTCCAAGACTTGGATTGAAGTTGCAGGTTCATCTCCAAGAGATGTTGCTAAGCAATTCAAAGATCAAGGCCTTGTAATTGCAGGACACAGAGAATCTTCAGTTTATAAGGAATTGAAGAAAATTATTCCTACTGCTGCTGCTTTTGGCGGTGCTACTATTGGTGCCTTATCTGTTGTTAGTGACTTGTCTGGTTGCTTGGGATCAGGTACTTCTATTTTGCTTGCTGTCACCACTATTTATGGGTACTATGAAATGGCTGCCAAAGAAGGTGGGTTTGTCAAGAGTGTTGGTGCTGGATTCAGCGAAGGTATTTAAGTTTCATGAACACAGGCGAAAAAGAGAGGGCGAGGGGGAAGATTGAAAGAAAATAGATGTTGGCTGAATATGATTGCTATGGTTCGGATA
Organism: Ogataea pilisensis; assembly: GCA_003707685.2. NCBI lineage: Eukaryota > Fungi > Ascomycota > Pichiomycetes > Pichiales > Pichiaceae > Ogataea > Ogataea pilisensis. The sequence continues at coordinate 34,356 of PPKM02000018.1, forward strand.
CGTCTGTATTCTGTATATAAATTACAGACGTTCATTGTGACACAACATTATATGTTTTTTGGAACAAGTAATTCATACAATGCTAGATGCTAGAATATCCTGCCAGATATTTTACTAGGTATATTCTCATTGTTTCATATCTAATTTAATAGAACTATTATTATTTTTTGTTTATCATAGTTATTGTTATTTAAGTGTTATTATAAAGAATCATTCACATATAAATTTCTTGTGTATACGTTTGTATTTAAGGAAATGATTGGAATAGTAGAAGTGTGCTTACTTGACCGTGTGAAAAATCCGTAATTTATTCATGACTTTCTGAGGCTGAGATATTCCAAAGCGAAGGCCGATGAGGAGGCCTCAGCGAACAAAACAAAAAAAAAAATCAAATGAAGCTCTTGCATAGGATACAGAATAATTATTCCACTCTTTGTTATCATAATTACACAACAACTATAAATAAAAGCAAAACTACTCTTTGTTTTCCACTTACACAGACATACGGAAAACAGTAACAGACTAAACAAGTTTTAAGTTCACATAACAACACAATGGCACCACCAACAACAAACTCTAAAAGATTAAAGAATATATCTATATCCAAACCAATAATATACGGGAACACTGCACAAAAAGTGTCGGAGTCGAACCCTTTACCACCTGGTTCGCCACCTGATCACACCCACACATGGAAAGTGTTTGTCTCTGAGCCGAACGGTGACTCTAAAGACTTGTCTCAATTCGTCAAGAAAGTGGTATTTAAATTACATGACACGTATAACAACTCGACGAGATCCATAGAGTCCCCTCCTTTTGAAGTCACTGAGACCGGGTGGGGTGAGTTTGAAATTATAATAAAGATCTATTTCAACAATGATTGTGGAGAAAAAAACATTACTTTTTATCATCACTTAAAATTACACCCTTATGGTAACGAAGTTGCTATTGATAAAGGAAATGTCACAGGAAAAGTGGAGAGTATATTGTACGATGAAGTTGTATTTAATGAACCCACCGAAAAAATGTTCAAACTGTTAACTGCGAAACCTGCTTCGTTGTTACCTTTTAAAGATGAAGAATCTGATACAAAGAAGGAAGATGATTTAAGTACTGTTTTCACAAAGACTATGGAACGTGAAGAGTTGGATCGAATTGAAAAGGCTCTGATTGAGATTAGGAAACAAATTGAAACGAAAGCTAGTGAATTTAAACAATTAGAAAAAGAAAGACAGGGGTTGGTATCATTGTGATCTAAGAAGGGCAAAAAAGTGCAAAGTCGATGTCTATACCACTGCTAGTTTATATCTGTCGATTGAATAATTAGAGCTTTTCAAATGCTATTTATTTCAAGGATAGCAGCTGATCACCCTACATATATTTTCCAGTTTGAATGACTGAACTCTTCTTAGTGAGTGTTGGAACTTTACTTAACTCAAAATATCTGATGCCATGAGAAGAATGAAGATGTAACTGAAAGAGACTCGAGTATGATAAGGACTACAGTTTATTATGGAAGTATCACATACCTTAATAGACAAGCAACACTTAAGATGAATTATTTAAAAGAAATGGCCGTCAACCAAATAACTTCTACTATCAATATTACGGTCATCTTCTTATCATAAGATCTGCTGTTATAGCAAAACATGATACATGACTAATCGGGGAGAAAAAAAACTTTGTTACCCATGAGGAGTCATCTAAGTTCTGACCATTTAGGTTGTCGTATCTTCGATAGACACTCAGTCACATAATAGATATCAGACAAGTCCAATAACATAATAATGATTTACAAGTCTACAATTAACAAAAAAAAAGCACGAATCGTTAATAGATTGAATTGCAACTATTGAAAACTAGTAAAAAACAGCAATATATATGTATGTCCTTGAGGAGAAATGTTTCCTTCGGGTTAATAAAGAGTAAAATGATATGTCGTTAGTTAGAAAGTCAGAGACGAACGAATAAATAGGAAAAAAAATACAAACAGGCACACACACACACACACACACACACAAGTGAATATCAAGTGTGAAACCTTACAAAATAAACTGATTTATATCAATTGCATAGACTATGAAAACAAGATTCTACTATTGGTATAATCAAATGATGTAATCCAACACTTTAAACAAAACACTTCTCAAGTTATTCTCCGCTCCATTCCCATAATATGTTCCAAAATCATAACCAATCCTAATCTTAGCAACTTCATGACCGTCCATCGAATTGTCATAAACCACGACAGATGTCAATGGATATCTCCCACCACCTAGAGGATCTAACAATCCCAAACTCTTAGCTATCACACCAAGGTAATCTAGCAAGATTGGGAATTCGTACCCATTATGTCCTGTATAATTGGATGTAACACCAAGGAATAAAACAGGTTTGTTATTATTATGTAAAGTTAACGACATATTGTTTAAATTTTCAAGGAATTGTGCATCGTTACAGCCAGGACCGAAGAAAAATAATATTAGTGGTATACTTGGCAATTGTTCCTGTTGGTAGTAGTTTGAGTTCTGGAACGGAATGGCGTAGTCTGTTTGAGGTTCAACTATGCCTAGGTCTTGTGTGAAGTTGTTGACTAAACTGAATAAATCATGACTGTATGACTTATTGAAATGGGCCTGTTTCAACATGATTGGAGGGGTTTGTTTAGTTGAGTTTCTTTGAAAAAGGGCAGCAGTTGAGAGCTGTGATGGGGTAGATTTCATTCTTGATTTTTTACCACTTTCTGATAACAGATAAGGAGATGGTTGTAAGAGTTGTCTATCAAAGATTTGTGAGTTTGAGTCATTTTCGTCATATTTATTATAATCATTGTAATAGTTACTGTCATCATCATATGATCTTTTTCTGTTGCAAGAAGAAATCAAATTATCCGATTCTGAAATCATTGCTGTGGTGGTTGATAATTGGACCATTTTTGTCTGTATATGGAAGTGTAGGATTGATTGTATATGTGATATTTGAGTTATGAAACAATTAACTAGGATGGATATATGCTAAATGCAAGAAAAAAAAAACACTAGAAGACCCTTTGGAAGCAAAGATGCACTATATAAAAGAATATGGGATGAAGTGTACAAACAGACTATTGAACTATCCACACTAGTAAGTTAGAGAGTTATCTAATCAGTGGAAGAAATTGAGTAAGAAAAAGCTAAATGCAATGTAGCCTAGAAATGCACTTTATGAATACACAAAGGAGTTGAGAGACTGAAATGAGTGAATGAATGAATGACTAATTAGAGGTACTGATTTGGGCTAAAATCGAAAAGTCAACGTGAACGAACACACTTCAACTAAAGTTTATATCCAAAAATGTGATAATTATCTGTCTGTATATCGAACTAAATATTTTAGTAACTTAGACAAGGTTTTGTGTGTGTGTGGGGAAATTTTGAGAAAATAGACCCAGGAGAGCAATGACTATGTCTAATGAATGGTATGAATGATCTGGGGAAGGTCAGGAAAAATGTAAATCAATGAACGAATGGTAAGATGGAGTAAAAACAACGCTGTTAGCTTGTTGTTTTATGATTCTGGCGGGAAAAAAAAAAGAAAAAGAAAATCAGTGATGCTGGATGGAATAGAAACACGAAACTCCGAGAAAATCACGGACACACAGCAATGGATTCAATATGAGTCAGTTGTTAGACAAAGTCGGTTAGGTGATGAACCAATTATTTGACGGGGTCACTGAAGTTCATAATGAAACTTCCTTTATATTTATATATGTTTATATAATATATTATATACAAATAAATGATTAAATATGTAAGAAACTTTGCATAGCGATTGAGTGAAATTTTTATCAAACGCCAGTAGTTTGTGTCAAAGTCCTTTGTTAGTTCCCCAGATAAGTGTTTTGCCATATCTGGCAGTGCAAGTTTTTTTTTTTTAGGTTAAGTTAGTTAAAATGGTTCTTTTCAGGGGGGATGAAGTAATGTAGTACGTAATTAGTAGTTGTCGGGATATGGCGTCATGTGCGGCGGTTGCCTTATTGAGGAGAAGTCATCATTGGCAATAGGTTTCTGCGGATCGCTACAAGTCACGTGTTGTAGGTGTGGTGTTGAGGTGTTGTTGTTAGGCGACGGATATGGATCACCGGGGAGCTGAGAGTCTGGGACTGTCTGGGACTGGGACATGCGACGGAAGAAAACAAAAGAAGCGAAAAGGCTCTCTTTTGTTTGATGTACATGAAATTTATATCATAAAAAGGCTGTTTCCCAAAAATGTGGGAAAACAGATGTAGTGTAAGGGTTTCAAGTCAAGATCAGGTTCGTCCTGCTGTAATAACCAAAACTAGTACATGTATACAGTTATAGATCCATTCCAAAATGGCAATTGCTTGAAGTTTGAAAGCCATATAGGAAGACTCAGACTCCGACTCAGACCCAGTCGTTAAAGATAGAGATAGACCTACCTAGTCATAGTCCTAGACCCACCCAGTTTCTCATTATGCGACTTGTCGTGCCTTGCTTATGTTTCTTTAAATATGGCGAGTGGTGAACATGTCGTTGTAGTCTCCTTCAACGTATTGTATACTTGGATACTTGGATGTCCACATAAAGATAGCAGATATACGTTAATAGAATCCCTCCATGTTGGTATATATGAAGGACTGACTGACTATATATACTTTCATACTTTTTTGCATTTGGGAAACAGACAAAGCAATTCGTCCCATTTTAAAGAGTCTCAGTCGTGTAGAAAAGAGATCTGCTGCTGGATCTGGCTCCGGATCATCTCCGTGTTGCCACGGCCAGCGAAAGAACTCAATATCGAGAGTGAGGGAAGGCACAAGGCACTCTCGAATAGACTGTAGTCTCTCTATCTATCAGGTCAGCCATGTCAGCCAGGTCAGCCAGGTCAGCCATGTCAGTTCAACCAGGTCAGCTACTACTTGCTCCACATCACCACCATCACCACCACCACCACGCTGCGGGGCAAAATAGAAACCATCTCTACACCGCATGCAATACATTCAAGTCCGTATTCCGTATTCCGTGTGTTTGTGTGTTTGTAGCCACACAGTATGTAATCAAACAGTCAAACAATCAGACACAGCCCTGTGAAATCCACAGGCGTCGTCGCTTATCCTTCCAAATGGCAGATACACTTACACACACACACACACACACACATAGTATTTTGTTGTATCTTTCTCTCTCTATAGCGAGTGAGTATGTAATCAATCAATGGTTCTCCATTCCTTTCCATTCTCTCCCATTCCCACACATTCGCTATCCTATCTCCCATTGGACTGTTTCCCTCTTGTTGGTTGGTTGGTTGGTTCGTTCATTGTCCACATTCTTCTGCTTGTTTCCTTCCTCTTCCCCCCTTTTGTTTGTTCTTTCTATACTATCCGTCTAGTTACCATTATTAATCCAATCTTGTATTATAATTGAACTACTACCGCTCTAATAGTCACATCCTATAATACACAGTCCTCTTTTCTTACAATCGTCATTATATGAACAGTCAATCAATATCTTAATCTTCCTCTTTGTCTTTACCTCTATCTCTATCTTTACCTCTCAATTTTCCCCGCTTATTATACACTGTTCTACTCGACAACTAATTTATACATCCACAGCCTATATTATCCTTCCCCCTCCACATTATAAGTTCTCAATTAATATTTAATATATATGCTTGACATCTAACAATCCGCTTTATCAGTTTACAATCCCCAATTATGTTATCTCCTTCAAGTAAAGAATCCAACAGTTTTATCTCCACTAAGAATAAACTATCTTCTACTACTAATTCTTCTAATAGACCAGGTTCGAATAATCACATCGACAATAACAATCCGAACGACAACAATGACAATTCCGCTACTTCTTCCTCTTTACGCCGCGGCCCAAGTACTTTAAATTCTCCACTCTCCTTATCAGATGAACAAGAGCATCAAAATTTAGATGATGACCAAATATCTTTAGATTCTAATCAGACAACTTCAACAATAGCAAATTCAAATGCAAACTCAAATCCAAATCCAAATCCAAATCCAAATTCAAATCTCCAACATCAAAATGCATTGTTTGCATCATTATCTCAACCTTCAATTGACGGTGTTAAAAGTAATCCAAGTTCCATCACTTCTAGTAATTTTGGACCTCCAGATATGAAAAGACAAGATTCTTTAATTTTTGAAAGATTTGTTCAAGATCAATTAATTGATAACCAACCGATTCCACCTTCTTTACCAAGACATTTCACTTCAGAAAATTTTATCCCTGCTTCGTTAGATTCTGCCACCATTTCACATGATAGCAGTATTAACAAGCTTTTAGATGGAAGTACCGATAATAATAATAATAATAATAATACCAATGATGACAATAATGTTGATGATCAAGATAGATTACAATTCTATCCCCCAAGAAGATCTTCAACAGCTCACTTACAAGCTGCGTTTGCTTCTCCTAGTTATAGACGAGCTTCATTAAGTACAAATAATTTATCAAAAGCTAATAAACAATCAAGTTTTTCTAATTTAACTGAACAATTACAATCGAGTTCTTCTAATAGAAGACCAAGTCTTTCCCACTTTAATACAACGTCTTTGATTCCTCCATCGTCATCGGCATCATCATCTGCTAATCCCATCAACAACAATGCTTCTTCAAGTTCCCCATTATCACCTTCTTTGTTAAGACAAAATAAATCGTCTCTGTCTTTTTATTCATACGCTGATATGATTAATTCTGAAGATCAAGAGTTTGCAATTAGAAGACCCTCAATTACAACTAGCTTTGCAAATAATACAAGACCAGTATCAAGAGCAAATTCAATCTCTTCCAATTCCTTCATTCAACGATCTCCCATAACAAGCCCAACTTCTCAATTACCTTTTTCTAATTCAACTTCAAATTTACAATCTCTACAACAACAACAAAATTCCTCTCCTTTTCCTTCCTTAAGAACTACATCTTTCCAATCCAAGCGGAACAATATCAATCCAACTATTTCCAATAATAATAATAATAATAATTTAAAACCACCTAATTTCCAATATCAATCTCCTCAGTATACACAGGATCACCTGCAAACTTCCCCATCTTCAGATTCGGAAACTGAAGGTGCAGATCCTCTGTCTACCAGTAACGGTAATCTTAATTCAATGAGTCGTTCTTCTATTATTCAAGCCCCTTTGAAGTTAGCCGGATTATCTAGAAAATTGTCAAATGCTAGCGTTACTTATTCTCCATTCAATGCACCTCCTCATAGAAGTTCCGTCTTGTCTTCTTCATCACAATCTTCTTCTGCCTTATCCAGATCATTAACTGCCAATAACAATAATAGTAACAACAACAACAACAATAATAATAATGACAGTAACAACAATGCAGCTTCTACATCTAATAATATAGATGACGTTTTGATTGATGATGGGAATGTTGGCGTTTCCGATCGTGAAAGTTTACAAAGCTTTGTCTCTGCAAACGCTGGTTAATTGCTTTGTTGAGCTTATTGTCTTGACTGGACAGCCTGAAGATAGTGGCTTAATCACTTTTGTTTCGTTTTTGTTTATTTTGTTTCTGCCCCAGTCCTTTTCTTATTCTATTGGATTTCTTCATTATGTGGTATTTAGTGCGTTTTGCCTTTTATATTGAAGCTAATATTTGTCTATTCCTGTTGTTGTTTTTCAATACTCAAGCTATTTGAAGTGAAATGAATAGGAGTCTTTCCGGTGTTACTATAGACAGATTGACGTTTTCCTTCTTCATGTGTTTTTTTTTAAAGACAATTAAAGCGTGAACACGAAGCTTTATTAGTGTGAGTTCTGCTGTGTGTGTTTGTCCTTCGTTTTTGAGCTTGATTTTAAATTTTAAGTTTTTCTTGTTAACTTTGGCTTTATTTGGGTATTTTGATATTTTTTTTTGTTTTTTTTATACTGAAAAGAATCTGTTTTTGTTAATGCTTGTGTTTCAAATGTGTTCTTGATCGTGTTGTTTTTTTTTGCTGTTACTACTTTTTGTTTTTTTTAATATTTTTTTCCTCCATTTTGTTTGTCTGCCAACTTGAGAATTTTATTTAAGTTATTTTGAATTTCAAAAGGAATCGTTTTTCTTACTTTCTTTCTGTCGTCCGTCCGTCGTTCGTTCGTTTGTTCGTTATCAATATTTTCTTTTCATTCTATTTCATTGTTTACTGTTTTTTTAAGTTACTTGATTTAGTTTTTGAGACTTTTAGATATGGGCTTTCTCGTTTGCGACTGCGTTTATTGTTATATCTATATCAATTACACTTCTAATTAAAATTGTCGTTTTCTTAAAACTTATATGGTATTACGAGTAGTTTGACTTTGAGGTTGACTAGCATGATTTCTTTTTCTTTTTGGCTTCTGTTTCAATTTATAAATATTCTGTGGATGGATAAGAGTAATGGGTCACCATGTTACTGATATTTTTATTTATTTACTGTTTACTTAGTTATGGCTAGAGCTCCAAACAACAAAACAGTACATAATTTCCCCGATAATGCTGCCCTTTTTTTTCTTTGATAAATTCAATTCTACTAGTTAGTTTTTTTTTTTTGCCTTAATTTAGCATGATGATATTCATATAGATTGATATATAATTAATTACTCAGATAAATGATTTTTTCTATTACCGGTTCTAACGAATCTTCTCAACTGCCATTCAATGTCACCATCTTTTTCATCTAATGTACATAATTTTATTTCAAATAGTCTCATTTCAAATCTTGGTCCCACTTCACTCAATTCAACATCATCTTTTGTCTTGACGTAAACATGTTGTCTCACTGAAATGAAATCCTCTTTGTTAATAAATGAGATCACTCTAGCATTGGTGGTCTTGACACCAGGTGGGAATAAATGTTTTAATATCTGTACTGTTCTTAGACCTAATTTTGTTGTGAAGTTATCAAACACCAAATGAGGGTAAATTTCAGATTGTTTACCAATGTTGAGCAAGTCGTGTCTTAGTACCACATTGTGTAACGTGAATGTGATGGTGGGACCATGCGGTAAGTGACATATAGTCAATGTAATAGGAACACCTCTGTGTTCGTGAATCACTAACAAATCAGTAACATTTGATTTTTTACAAGAGTCGACTAGAGTGGACATGACGTAGTTACCTCTATTTAATCTTATTGAGTTCGGCAACATGAGTTTCAACTCTTTTGTAAACTGTGCTAGTCTAGAAGATGGGGATCTTGAAGTGGTGATTATTATTTTAGGTTCAATTATCCCAGACAAGTTGGAATATTCATCATCGATTATCTCCTGGGCAGGTTGTGTTGATTCATCGTAAAGGTAATCTTTTTGTAAATTTTTATCATCTGCTATATCTTTAGGTAAATTTTTACCAGTGGATAGAGCATGACTTAGTTGTTGTCTTTTCAAGATGAGGGTTTCCTCTTGAAGTTGTTGTGCTTTCCTGTAAAGATATTCTTTTCTTTCTCTTGCCTGTCTTCTTAACATCTTGTGTGTGTAGGTGTGTGGGAGTGCGTAAGTGAGTAAATTGGATTAGAGAAAAAACAATAGCAGAATAGTACCAGCTAATAATTTTTTTTTTAAAAAAAAGACTAAAATTATGATTACACAGATAATACAATAACTGAAGGATCATTGAAACATACTGAAATATTAGCATAATTCAATTTTTCAAGAGAAAGAGAGGAAAAAAAAAAAAATATAAATCTTTCTTTCGCATTACATAATAAATACTTTGGAGTATAAATGACAACCGTACACCGGATAAAATTAAATTTTAGATCAGCTGCTCTCACTGTAAAACATCTCTTTGTCTGGTAACTGTCAGAGAATAAGTATATATCACTAAAAATACAATATAGATATATCTATGAAGTATATGTTGTAAAAGTAAAACATGATACAGATACACAATATAGTCTTATAAAAAAAAGAGAGGGAAACAAACAGAAAGTCATTAAAAAACCGTAAAGTAAAAGCCTATAACAAAACACTGGGAGATGGAAGATAAAAAAGAAACAGAACCGGAAGCACAAAAGGAAGGAAGCAAAGGAACAAAAAAAAAATACAAAATAAAGATAGGAAAAAAAACAACAACGAAAAAGACTAATTATCGTTTAAAAAAGTACGGTGACGTCTTTGTATCATCCTTTATTTCTTCTTTCTACCAAAGAAACCTCTCTTCTTTTTAGTAGTTTCTTTAGGAGCAGTATTAGCAGTATAAACACCTTGTTCAACTTGTTGAGATTGATAACCTGTATTATTGTTATTGTAGATAGGTTGACCATATTCATCGAATTGTTGTTGTTGTTGTTGTTGTTGTTGATTATCTTGAGCATATGGATTACCAGAAAACAAAGGGAAATCGTTTCTAACTTTGAAACCTAAAGTTGGGGTTTCTAATTGTTGCTTGTGAACCACATCACCAGTAATAGCATATTCGAAAGATCGTATAGTATCCATTGGTCTTTCGTCTCTTGATCTTGAAGGATTTGAAATATCTGGGTTTACTATAGGAGAACCGAAAATATCTTTCATAATTTGATTATCACCTAGTGATGATTGCTTTTGATGTTCATTCCCTGCAGCTTCAAAAGGTTGAGCTTCATTAACAGCGTCTAAGATTGGATCATGAACGTTTTGAGATCTCATTTTAAGTCTTTTTTCATCATCATGAGTGATCTTTAATTTGACTTTGTCGCCTGAATCGGCTGAATTTCTTTTGAATATACCCATAGTTTGTGTGAATGGAAGGACTTTATATCAAGAAGTGGTGTGTGTGTGTGTGTGTGTGTGTGTAAAGTGAAGTAAATAGATAGACAGCAATGTATAACTCTTGAATAGTCAACAAGACACAGAGAAAGAAACAAACAGTAAAAAAATATGAATATGGATCAGATCATACATACTCTTCTCTTACATATACATACAAATCAAAGAAAAGAAAAAAATAAAATAAAAATAGCACATACTGAAAAGGCAGAAGAATCAGGTCAGAATGAGAATCTGTTGGCGCAGTTGACAGTTTACCGCTCGCCCACGCGAATGGCAGGGGGGCTGGCGTCGGCCCGGGGAGGGAGGGGGAGAAATGATAGAGAGAGAAATATGTTCATTCGGTATTATGCTAGGGGTGTCCAATTTACAATTTACGACGTAAAGTGAACCGCGTACCGTGCAATAAGTTGGACTCTAAAATTGAACGGCGTCTGCAGATTTACGCGGTGGGTTTGTGAGTGGCTAGTGTGGAAGATGGCTGGTTTGACAGTGGCTGATTGAACAGTGGCTGATGTACAACTTCACTTCACTGCCTTTGTTTTTTATTCTTCCCCACGCCGCCCTTTTGTTGGTTGTACCAGTTAATTTTTGTTTCTGTCTATTTGTTTGTCTGTTTGTGCCCTTTTTCTTCTTTTTTTAGTGGTTGCTGGTCTTGTTACATCTCTTAATATCTTAACATAGATTGCAGTCTGATGTCTTTCCGTCTCGTGTTGTGAACTCAAGCTATCTTTAAATCTCACTTCCAAGTTGTTTGAAACACTAGATTTACCAAGAGGCCATGTTCATTCTTTGAACTCATCTTTAATCCCCTTTGATTATCCTTTTCTTTCTAATCTCTATTACAGAAAGCTATTATCCGATGCAGCTTCTGATTCAAATAACACCGCTTCTTCATATTGTAAACGGAAAGGTTCAAAACTGATTTCTACTCCTGTAACTTCTACTCCAGAAGACAACCAATTATCGTCTCAAACACCACAACCACAACCACAACCAATACCACTACCAATTCCACATCCAGCTACAAAACAGTTATCGCTTCCTAAATCCATTCCTTGGATTACCATGAACTCAATTTATTTCAAAGAACTTGACGAACTAGAGTCTTGGTATCAGTTAATAACTGATCCACAACATTCAAATTATAATTTCCAACTTGATATATTAAGAAGATCATCAGAGTCATTATCTTCATATAGAAGAACCCTCACGACAACAACAACAACAACAACAACAACACCACTTCGTACCAATTTGCTGATATGCCATGATTTCAAAGGCGGTTATCAACAAAATGAAGATGAATCTCCTCAAGGGTATTTCCCACACCCAACAGGCCAACGATACTTTATTCAGTATCCTCAGCTAGTTGATATCTTTGTCTATTTCAGTCATCATAGAATTAGTATACCTCCTCCTAACTGGATAAACATGTGTCATAAGAATGGTATAAAATGCTTAGGAACTATAATTTTTGAAGGAAACACATCTGTGGATTTTGCCAAATTAGACAGCTTGGTATCCAAGACTCACGATGGCAAATTTAAATTTGTTACGTCTTTATCTAAACTAGTTGAGTATTTTGGATTTGATGGCTATTTATTGAATATTGAAACCAAATTTACTAATAGTAAGATATCGTCGTTGTTGCCATCATTTATTGATCAGTTGAAAGCCGAATTACACACCCTGGATACTAAGAATCAGTTAATTTGGTACGATGCATATGTTTATCCAAGTAACAAAGTTCATTATATTAACGGTGTGACTGACTTAAACTACAATTTTTATAACCAGACAGACTCTTTACTAACTAACTATTGGTGGTCAATCAACAATTTACAACAAAACATTAAAAATGTTGGAATTATTGGCGTACAAAAGAAAGTATTTGTTGGCTATGATGTTTGGGGAAGAGGTAGCTTACTAGGTAAAGGAGGATTTGATTCAAGTGTAGCAGCATCAACAATTAAAAAATATATGTCAAATGTGGCATTGTTTGCTCCCGCATGGACTTATGAATATCTAGGTCTAGAAAAATTCATCGAAAATGATACTAGATTTTGGATAGGTTTACACGATTCTGAATTTTCCATTTCTTCAAGTATTCAATCTTATAACTCTCCTGTTTATCGTATTAATGATTCAAGTTTTGCATTCTATACCAATTTCAGTATTGGACAAGGTTTAAGATTTTTTTGCAACGGAGAGTCTATTTATGACCAATCCTGGGTTAACGGGAATTTGCAACTGGAAATTCCGATTGACGTTCATAAAAGGGATAAAAATGGATTATCAATGAATTTAACTCATTTGGATGCTTTCGTTGGTGGTTCTTCCTTAGAAGTGAAATATAATGAGCTAATAACCGAACAATTGAGACAACAAGAAGAAGATGAAGACGTTAGTTATCAAATTTTCAATGACCAAACTATCAAATCCCTTACACTATTTACATTTAATCAAGATTGTCTTTTCCAAATAATGGGGATCAAGCTATCTTATAAGATAAATCATAAATCCAGATCTTTTTTCAAGTTGAGATTGAAGTATTATATCGAAAGAAGATATAGATCTGTTACTAAGTTAAGAACAGGTTATTTGATTATTCCATTAGTATCAACTAATGACAAATGGATTTCTATTGAAGAGAACTTCCAAATAAAGTTACATAACTCACTTGAGTATATAGTATTAGACTCATTAGAAGTTTCTTATGATTATGACTCTGATAATAACGAAAGTGAGTTGGACAACAACTTTTTCAAGTCTTATGTTATGGAAGATTCAATTATCACTAGTGTCATAGACAACGAGCAATATGAGAAACTAATAAATAGCGTTATCTATCAAGATGATGAAGACGAAGACTGGATTGTGATACCGAATGATCTGAACGTTGGCTCAGAAGAGAATGGAAAATCATTTTTCTCACGCAACACTAGTAGTAATGGCACCACTAACAATGCAAGCCGTTTTAAAAATACAAGCAAAGTTGGAAACTCTTACGAGAAAGACAAGAGTATAATATCATCGCCTATTTTGAAAATTGGTGAAATATCAATAATTAATGCAAATGATTATCCGTCTTCTAGTTTTTTCAAATTGTCAAGAATTAAAAATAGTCAAATATCTATAACAAAATTACACACACGTTTGGCGACATCGACGCCCATGAAGAATAACATCAAGACAGATTATTTACTAACTTGGTTTGACAAACAAAGACAGCCAACAACTACTACAACTACTACTAGTACTACAACAACAGATTCTTCATCTACTTCATCACCATCATTTGAAGACAACAATATGGATAAAAGTTTGTTATACTACTTAGTTCACCTAAACGATCAATTTGTGGGAGTATCAGTGTGTCCTAGTTTTGTGATCACTGAAGAGATTTTGAGACTTGTTAATAGTAGCGAAAGCAACTCGTTAAGAGTTGGTCAAACGGGTGTTGGTTCAGATAAGCTCGGAGAAGATTGGAAACTTAGCGATGATAGACATTTTAAGTTGTCTTTGAAAACCAAGAACAAAAACAAGAACAAAAATGAACCAATCAGCAACAAGAACAATAAGGCAAAAAAAATGATCGACATTATGAATTTCTCGAATGATGGAGAGGATAATGATCTTGGTCTTCTCGATTCCACATTGCAAATTAGAATCGATTCGGTTGACAGAATAGGTAGGGTACTAAAAGGCGAAAGTGCTTGTTTTGATATTTAAAGTAATCAAGAATTATTTTTTTGTTTTTTAATCCTATTTTCAATGTATGTTGCTTTTATTGGATTGAACGTTTCTTCAACTTTTTAGTTTTTGTTTTTTCCTTCCTTTTCTCTTTTTTTTTTTTTGGGGTTTGAGTAATTTCATTTACCGTTTCTTAAATTGTCTGCGAATGTACTTATGCAAGTTATGCGCTTCCTCAGTAGAACATTAAACTAAAATAAAGTCCCTTTTTGTTTTGTTTTGTTTTTTAGATTACAGTGAACGACGTATAAAGCTGGGGGAAATACATAACATGCAGTTTCCCTTTATTGACAAACTAATCATTTGCTGTTACTTATAGTTAGTGGTCATCCGATATTATGACCTAAATTAATGAATTACCATTTATAAGTTATACAAAAAATGAATAAAAGACTACTCTGTATAGACATTACCCAGCTCAACTGAGAATTGCAAAAAAAAAGATATCAAACTGAAACAAATAAATAAATCGATCAATCGATCAATCAATCAATCAATGAATCAACTAAAGTTATATCAGATTCTCGAATTCTCACCAGATTATTATTCGCATCACGTATCGATCCACCCCCATTACTCCCAATATTCCTTATATTAAGACTGGACTTTCTGCTACCTGCCACTGAAGAAACATCGAACTCATTCACAGTGCTTGATCTAGACCTCATATGATCGAATGATTTCTGTGGTTTTAACAGTGGTGTCACTGGAGATGATGTGGATGATATGCTGGAACGGTGAGAGGTTCCATTAGTTGTCACTATCGATGAGGCAAGAGTGGATGATATGGTTGAGCTATTAATGTTGCTGCTCAATGAATCTCCAGGGAATCCGGACGATAATAACGTAGCTCCAGAATTCGCAGTAGTAGATGAATTCATTTCTAAATGCTGATATAGCATTGGAGAGGATGGTTGTGTGATGTAACTGTTGCTGGTGATATTGCCATTACCTCCAACTCTAGCTAAATTATTGACGATATCATCGTCATTGTTGTTATTATTATTATTATTATGATTATTGCTATTATGAATATTGCTATTATGAATATTGCTATTGTGATTATTATTATGATTTCCATGGATCTTGATAAAAGTCATTGGAATAATTTCATCTTTATGTGGTAGCTGTTGTTGTGGTGTGTTCAACGCACGTATGTTATCCATGTTTTTGTAATAGAAGAATTGATAAGCAATGATCAAATTTAGACTCATCTGGAAAAGAGCCGCCACAATAAAGGGTAATCCAACATTATTGGTACCATAGAGTAAATAACTGATCTTGGTAAGATCTCCACCTAACCAACTCAACAACAAAATAGTTTTGAAATTCTCCACTGTTTGTAATCTTTGAAATAACATTATTTGAGGTAACGGTAATGAGCTTTCAAGTATGAATGAACTCGTACCAAACACAATTCCTAAATGCTCATATTGATTGAAAAAAAACTGAATGATTGAAATAACAGTCAAATATCCTATCAAGAATTTCCAATAACTGCTTTCTAATCTCCATTGCCAAAATTTGAATGGTCTAACGTAATGAGCATCAAATAGTCTTAAAAGTTCACATCCTAGTTGATACACCACTATTCCTAAAAATAACAGATTTCTTCTAATGAATTTGAAACAAATAGTAATAATCCCTTTAATTTGGTTGAAGAAAACATTGCCAGTGCCATAAATTGTATCTGAATCAATATTCTGTACATATTGATGGAAATCTTGGCTAACTAGTTCGGTATTTATTTCAGTAAATCTTCCCCAAAGTGCATACCAATTAGATTCATATTTCTCTAAGTGAGTAGAAGGATTCTGAGAATCTGAAAAATCTCTAAATTTCAAAGCTGCCCTTAACAGTAAAACTTGGATGAAAATCATAACAATACATTGTCTTAACAGACTGATTTCAAATGGATCGTTGAAATAGTAGAAAATCCTTAAAGATGATGAAATCAGCATTGTTGCACAAATGTCTATAGAAAACCCTTGAGATGATTGTTTCTTCCGGATACTGAGGATAGTAGAGCCGTATGACAGTAGTGGCGTGAAAGACATCACCCAGTTGATAACAGTGGAAACTTCGGGTATGAACTCCGGAGGCAATGTCAAATATGCCATGGTATGACTATATGAGATGTATCTATAATGTTTTTTATTTATCTATAATGTATGGTATGATATGCTATAGTATTCTTAATAGTAACTTGAATGTTGAGTTATCTGAAATTCTATACGTCTTGATACGTTTCACTAGATGCACCCAACTCGTCGTATATCCTGGGGGAATTTTTCTGTAATGTAGGACAAAGCCTCGTTTTGAATGATGATTTTCTTTAAAGATATGCAATTTTCTGTATATGTGGTGCGTAGAGCGAATATGGATCTTATGAGTTTATCATGAAATTTGTGGAGTCATACAACTTCTATAAGAAACATCTATATATCGACCAACACAGATGTTCTTCCAGATCCTCGCTGAACTGACAGAAATTGCAAATCTGATTGAATATAAAGGTGCCAAATGGCAAAACAAACAACTAAAAAATAACACCCATTTTTTTTTCTTTTTAAAGTGGGCGCGCGCGCGCGCGTTTCGAAAAACTTATTTTGCTTTTTATTTTTCAGATGTGTTTTGTTTATCTTCCTTTCATCCTGTCATTTAATGAATGATTGATTCTCTTTGACGGTTCTTCTTGTAGAATTCGTACTGCAAACAGATTCCGCAGTCATCATTCACGATGTCGTTTAGCATTTTGGCAAAGTATAAAGCACCGACAAATGCTCTATTGAGTACGATATGCAAAAACTGTGGCATAAGACCCGAGTTCCCAGCAACTAAACCTAATTTGATCAATGCAATCAATAACGAATTCAACAAAAAATCAGTGATTCAAAAGCACAATTTTCAAGAACGACCATTCAACTTGGTCTCTCTTGATGTCGGTTTGAAGAACTTTTCTTTTTGTAAATTAGAGTTGAATAGTTTGGATGAGGATTCTAAGCCGATTGTCAAACAGTGGTTTAAGATGGATTTGAATGAGTTTACTCAAGTGAAAGCGAAAGATTTCGAACCATTGAACTACAGTAAGATTTGCAATAAGTTGATATTCGATTTGATATATGATAATAAAAGCACACCGGATGTGATTGTTGTGGAAAGACAAAGATTCCGTACAATGGGCCGTAGCAGCGTTTTGGAACATATATTGAAAACAAATGTATTAGAATACTCACTCATCTCGTCTTTGCAAACATGCTCGCTATTACAACCCGATAAATACAACGCTATAGTAGAGAGTAGTTCCCCTTCAGCGATGGCTAGATATTGGACAGAGTATTACAATTCAAGATTAAAGGACACTACTTCCGAGTTGGATTCAAAAGATACAAGAGTTTCTATAGTGAATGATTGGCTAAGTTATATTCTGTTGGGGAAACCACAAACTGAAACTGCCGGTCTTCCACCATTTGAACTATCTAATGAGTTTCAGCTTAAAACTGCTGCAGAAGATTTGGCCCATTTGAACAGAATGAAAAGCTCTTCTAGAAAATTATATGAGATGGTGAGTTATTTGAACACTCAAAACATGAATAATGTGATACTTTTAGATGATTCCGATGCGGCTAGAAAAGGTGACGATGTGGCGGATTCATTGCTGCATGGACTAGTGTATTTCCGTTATGAGTTCAATAAGCTCAGGCTTAACGAAGTGACACTCTATAATAAACCGAATATAGAATATGTATTTATTTAGAAAACTGTAATAAAAATCAGCTAAAAAGTATTAGACTTTGTTTGATATGATATATACAATGGCTGACGATCTTTGAAAAACAAAGAAATTCTATATGTATTTATATCTATGACTATGGGGTCTATAAAATGAAAGAATATCACCTTTCATTAATTGAAGAATTGATAACCTACCCAAATGAACAAAGCACGTTTATTATTGAACTTCATCTCTTAATAGATAGAATGGAGTATGGCTTTCTCTTAATCTATCGGCATGTTCAACAATCTTTTGTAATCTTTCGGCTTTCAAACCAGCAGTTTGACGTCTCATTTCAGTTCTTCTTTCGTCCCAACGTTCAGCAACAAACCCCTCATCTTTAGTGCTTTCAACTATATCACATAATCTATTACAGTATTCAACGTCGTTAGGGAATTTCAAATCATGGAATGGCTTACCTTCACCTTTCAATGCAACCTGCTCTTCATAACTTTTTAGCATTTCTTCATTTGAAGGTAATGACAATCTACCAGAGATAATTCTAGCTAGATATTGTGCCTGACATTCGGCAAATGGTAAAGGAAGAACATTCTTTGGAACTTCAACGTTAATCAAGGTTGGATCCGGAATATAGAACATTTGTTCATACAGGAATCTAATTTGTTCACCATTTGTCACAATTGCTGTTTCTCCTTGAGTATATGATTTCAGGAATGGAATACTATATAAGTAGCCAGTACAGAAAATAACAGTATCGATGTCCTCAATTTTAACGCCGCTCTGGGTAGTGGCCGATCTGTTGTCTTTGTAATCATACTTGACAATTTTGTCTACATATTCATTAGACTTGCTGGTGACATCGGCGACAGGAGAAGGAGAAGTGGACGACACTATAACTCTTTTAGCGTAAGTACTTAATTGCGTTGAAATATCGATCCCAGAAGCAGAATTTCCAATAACTAAAACAGTTTGGTTTTCGTAGTTGTGGACATTGTTAAAATATTTAGCGTGTGTAATAGTCTTTGGTGCCAATTCGTTCCATTCGGGTAGACCAGGAACCTCAGGGATGTAAGGAAAATCAAAGTGTCCAATTGCTACAACGACATAATCATAAGAAGCGGTTATTTTCACATTCTTCTTGAGGTCCTCGTAAACAAGTTCCCAATCTTTGGTACTTTCTTTAGACAAAGATAATACATTGGAGTTGAATTTGAAATTAACAGCTTCAGGAACAGTCGTTGCATAACTTTGAATGTATTCAGCAACTTCTTGTCTAGTTGGGAAGGTTTCGCAACTTGCAGGGAATGGATGATCTTTGTAACCCATGATTTCTTTAAAAATATTAGTTTCTAAATGTTGGTACATGGCAGACACAAACTTCTCTTCTGCTGGAATTTCAATTGATGATGAAGATTTCTCGGCGTGAATTCTTTGATCAGTTGATGGAATAGATGGAGTAAAGTGATCTTTCTTACCGCTATTGTAGTACCATAAACCACCTACTTTGTCGTGTCTTTCAAACACATCAATTTGGAATAGCTTGGAAGCGTCTGGTTCTAAGCCAATAGCCTTGGCAACAGCAACACCAGCTGGTCCAGCTCCAATGATGGCGATTCTTTTTGACATACTTGTATTTATTGAAGTGAATTTAAGATATATATGCGTTTATTTTTTCTCAGATTCTTGATGATTGTCTAGATGTGATCACACTATTTAGGCGCAAAGGAGAATTGAAAATTTATGGACAGTCGCCTTTAGCGTAATATATAAAGTTTCACAGGTAAAATCCAACCTTCTCAAGATGACTTAAACTGTTGTTTTTTACTATAAAGTGGTGAGATTTTAGAAACAAATAATAAAAACAGTTCACCCAAACTGTCGGGGATTTTTTCTCCTTTTCTTTTTTTTGGTACCATAAATCGGGCGGAAATTTTAAGGCGGCTCATACTGTTCATGGAATCAGTATGCATTGGGCAGCTCACTCCCATGAACATCGATAAACGGTCAATGTGGCGTTGATGTCTGGCGATTTACTATTGGCGAGACCGCACATTATATAGAAGAAGTTTTGTAGGCAATATAACGTCACTTGGACAGACCTTTAACGAATGACATCTAGATACACAAATCAACTTTCAAGCGAAACTACTGTGCTCGAACCTACAGACATGGAAACCCAGATACAGGATAATGTGCACCAGAGATGGACTGATTAGCCGGTGACTAGGGAACAGAACAAGAAAACCAGATCTTATTATTTACTAGAAGGAATCTCTTCCGAAAGAAAACGATCTATAAAGAAACACCAGCAGTTGTGGTGGTACAGGTGCTCAAACTAAAAAGTGGTTTTTCTACATTGCAATTTAATAGTTGATATGCATGCTAAACAAACAAAAAATTTTTTGGTAAACGGGGGTTCGCAAACATCCGCTATTTTTGACAGGTACACTACAAACGCCACAGTTATCGGACATGCAATCTCTTGCAAGATATGGCGGACAACTTCCGTGATGGAAGTTAGGAACTTAGCCAAGAACCTAAACTGTAATCTTGGTACTATGCATTTTCATCTTAATTTTTCTTCAAATGAATCAACAGTCCGTTTAAACAAATATATACCGACAGCGCAAGCAAAAACAGCTACAAAAGGTATTCATTGGTTTTGCCCAGAGCTAGTAAGCAAGGAATCGGAAGTCCCTAAACTGTGCATGTCCTCCTGTTTAGCGAATCAGGGGTCTAACTAAAAGCGAATGATCTTCCGGAAATAAAAAAAAGATATTCAACTACAGATATATCTTATGATAGGGCTCAAAATTATCGAGCTATGCCTTGTTTGCTTTCCTTTTTCTTTTTCTTTTTGTATCACATAAATTCTTTCTTTTAACAGGATACAAAATGATCTACTAAACTGTATGGATAAGTTAAAACTAGTCATAGATAATGGGCATTGCAAAACTTGAATAAATAAGTAAAGTGTTATATATTACATAAAAATTTCATCTACCATGATGCAAAGAAAAAAAAATTAGAAGCGGAAAGAATTGAACTAAGCTTGTATATATCCACATAGTACAAGAGCGTAAAAATATAGATTGTATCAATTGATTTACTGGATTGATCTTTTTTCACTTTTTTCAGAAAAATCAGCTGACACTGGAGCTTCTTCTTCATCTTCATTGTCAAGCTGATTAATTTTCTTAAAGGAGTTATCTCTTCTAGCGAAAAACCAATCAAAACCTTCAGTTTCTTTCTTAAGCAGAAAAGCGATAATCATAGCGCCAAAGGCCTCGACAATAAATAACGATAAGGCAACAGGGTAACCGCTTCCGAAATATGGAGCATTACTAGTGTTGTAAATAATTAATGGCAACCAAGCTTGGAATGTGAAAGCCATAGCTTCAACAACACCAATACAAACATATCTTTGTTCCGCAGAATGACTCATAACCTCATTAATCCAAGACATGAATAAGATACCACAACCTGTTTCACAGAACAATAAGTACCAACCGGCAAACATAGCAGATCTGTTGTGGGCAGGCCAGATGGTTAAAATAATACAACCAATAATTGTAATACTACAGAAAATGACAATTAATGGCCATCTCTTACCAATAGCATCAGAAGTCCAGGACATGATAAGCGTACACACAATTTGTAAAGCATAACCTGCTGTTGGTAACGTATTTCTCTTGGAGATTGAAAACTTTTCGGATTTCAACCACAAATTCATGTATGAGTATAATTTCAAACCAACAACATGACAGATGAAACAGATTGAGAAAAGGTAAACGGGCCAACTGGACATAAGAGCTCTCATTGAGGAGACAGTTAATTTCTCTCTTGGCTTTCTTTTTGTCTTTTCTAAATTGCTAATAACAATTGCTCTTTCTTCATCTTTCAACCACCAAGCTCTGGAATCGTGTGGAGCATCAGGAACAGCAAAGTAACCATATATAGCAATTGGAATGGTTAATATACCATCAAAAATGAACAACCATTGGTACGAAGCTAAACCATGTTTACCGTTCATACCTTTATGTAAACCAGTTTGTAAGTAACCAGAAAACATATTGGATGCAGAAGAAGAGATTTGGAAAATACCAGCTCTCTTACCAAGTTGTGAAGGAGTGTACCATTGTCCTAGCAAACCAATAAGACCGGCATAAGCAGTTGATTCAAAAAGACCAATTAAGAAACGTAATGCGTAAATGGTGTGAATACCAGTTTGACTCTTTTTAGCTGCAGCCATACACATACAGGTGATACCCCATAATAATTCCATAGTTGGTAACCAAATAGATGGTCTCACTTTGGATAGAACCATTTGTGATGGAATTTGACCTATAATGTAACCAATATTGAATAAAGTGGAACTTGCCATATTATACTGATTACCATGGAATCCGAAATCTTCCTTCATACCGGAAGCATAAGCGTTGGAAATATTGGTTTGATCTAAAGTCTTCAAGAAATAACCAAGACAAGCATAGGAAAGAATCCAGAAGTCAATTTTGCAATATAAGAAACGTTCTTTAGGTGTCATATCTAATGTATCCCAGAGCTTACCTCTGTGTCTTTGCCAGAATGTCTTCTTTTCATTTTTAGCAGTCTCTGATTGATCGTAAGAGGATGAACTGACAAAGTCCTCACTCTCGTTGCTTGTTTGTAGTTTCTCTAACATTCTATAGGTATTTATATCCTTCTATCAAAAACCTACTGTATATAAAATTCAGAGTGTATAAACAAGAGACACTGCTGTATATCGGATGATGAAATCGATTGCTATATGAAAAAATAGATGAAAGTAAAGACGAGAAGAAAGTAGAACGATGAAAATGTAGGAATTTACTTCCATATATATACCAAATCTAGCCATGGGATCTCGTACTAGACAACCCATATCAATGCTACAAATAAATGAGAAAAAAAAATTTCGGCATGCGTGAAGTGTTATCTGACACACTAAATTGTCCACAGAAATTACACCTGTGTGCACTGACTTTGCACACCATAGTCGGACATTAGCTCAGGTGGTGGCAGATGCCAACATTTATGTCGCCCATGTATACTCAGGAACCAAACACCAGGGAGTAAATTGGTGCTCTACGGAAAACTGCTATGCCAATGTAATTCAAGTATGTCCGTCATTAGCCTGGAACACTCTAAGTCCTTGCCCACTGTGGAGTTTCTGACTACATGCAGCTGGTTACTTTTCCGCACTAAATTCAGAATACCTAATTTCTCATGACATTTATTTCTGTGGCGTCATCAAGAACACCAGAAGACGC
This sequence comes from Ogataea pilisensis, assembly GCA_003707685.2. Lineage (NCBI taxonomy): Eukaryota > Fungi > Ascomycota > Pichiomycetes > Pichiales > Pichiaceae > Ogataea > Ogataea pilisensis. The sequence continues at coordinate 57,898 of PPKM02000018.1, forward strand.
AATTTAATGTCGGAGAAACGCGGCATTTAAGAATTAAATTATGTCAGCCAGATTTTATTTTCTTATCTTCGGTCTCATAATACTATACTAACCTGGTCTATCTATTTTACATCTTTCCATCTACCAGACGTGACAGAGTTGGAAAAGATTGCTTTATTAGTTGTGGTGCTAAGGCTAGGATTATGCTTGGCTGGAACTGATGAATATTAAGAGTCACAGCTTGCCTTCCGTCTCAAGGAATCAAATATTTTTGAAGCCATCTTCGTAGCTTGCTCCCCAAACTAAGAGGAGCTTAAAGTAACTGTGGCTGTTAGAATTATAAAAAACACCCGACTAAGCTCTAGAACCTATGTGTGAAAATTGAACTGAAGTGATTTTTTTGGGTTAGTGTCATATCTAGCTATCTCATTTTCTCCGAAATATTTGTTAACGGAGGTTGTCCGTTGTTGAAGAGGTCTCTGGGAAAACATACAGTTGACTTATCCTTATTGTTTTTTTCAATCTATCTCCATTCATAGACATAGGTGGATCAAATATGTATCTACCTTAACAATGTCAAAAGAGATGATGTTCTTGGGCAGATTTCTCTGAACTCTCAAGTTTAAATTTTACAAGCGCTATGAAGCTTTTATTTTGATAATCAACAGTTACAAATGCCAATACCACATGCTCATTTCAAAAAAAATTGGGGAAAATATGTGGCGAAACATTATTAAGCTGTGACATGAGAATAATCTCCGACAAAGACGGGAATTTAAGACCCTATCATATAACCTGGCGATCTCTGATCAAATGACTTCTCCGCTTGAGAAGTTGGGGCATCTACTATGGCACAAAGAAACACCGATTTACAGTAAATCCTCTATTGCACATCCTATTATTTACTGATCGCCTTTTTGTAAAATCTCCGTGTTTTCCTGTATTTCAATGCATAAATGTCGGCAATCTATTGGTATTTTCAAAATAATACATATATTTTTCATGTTGGCGTACTCATTACAACCAAAAAAAACCGTAAGAAAGTGATATTAAAGCTTGCTAGAAAAAGTGCCAAAAAGATATTCTTAAAATAAACTCTTAATAGGTGCTTTACAAGACTTTTTTTGGTGCCACCACTGAACCCATACACAATAGAAATCGATTTCGTGTCGGATTCATTCAATCCAGTCTTTCAATACATTTGGTGGAGATATCCGCCCCAGAATTGCCACTCATCCACAAGTCATCTGTCATATGACCACATATGCAGAGTTGACTTTCGTGCTTTTACATTCACCGACATTTCTCGAATAATAATTTGAAATGTAGTTCATAGAAGCTTGTTGTGGCACATCAAAATAACCTACAATGGAAAAATATCGACATTTCTCGAGTGTCGAAACCTGAAACGCGGACAATACTGCAGAGTTACCCTAAGTTGTGTGACGGATGCGATCCCATGAGATCAGTGGCGAATATTAGCCAACTGTGTATAGCATGTAAAGTAGTGAACAACTTGCCACAATTTGATTGTTCAATTTCACACAGCTCGAAAATCGTAATGTCGGACATTTGCTGAAGGCGGGAAACGTTTTCTTGGGATGTCCTATAGAACTACGGACAAATGTGAGTGGATCGGTGAGTGAGATTTGGACAGTTGTACTGCGGTGTAAATGAAAGAGTCAGGGCGGCGGGAACGGGGAACTGGAAGAGCGAGGAGGCGTCCGATTCCTGGAAACAACGGGCGGGATTCATACTGCAAACAATAGTAATCCACAATTTGCGAAAATTTACCTGAAATACAGTAATGCTTAATTACTGAACGCTGTTAGGCTGATAGAGTTTTGAATATTTTTGTAGTTTCTTATGTTTTGCTTTTTTGACTTGTTTTTTAGCTTCTTTGGTCATTTTGCTGGGAAAAGTTGAATCCAGAACTAGACTACGTAAATCTAGACACAGTGAATTATCATTTATATATATTCTGATACAATGGTTAGCGAAGAAGAAGCAAGACAAATCTACAGAGAATCAATCCACATCGATGGTTTAAACATTTCAAACTGGGGACCAGACATTTTCCAATCATGGAGAAAAGGTGGTATTACTGTCGTCTCATGTACTTGTGGTTTATGGGAAAATTTTGAAGGTTCTATTGCGAAAGTTGTTCAGTGGAAAAGATGGTTTGAAGAGTACAGCGAAATTATCATGGCAGTTCATTCTATTGAAGACATTTATACTGCTAAGAAATTAAACAAAACAGGTGTTGTCTTGTCATGGCAGAACACTTCTGGTATCGAAGATCAGCTTGATTACTTGAGAGTTTTCAGAGATTTGGGTGTTAAGAAGATGCAACTAACTTATAATACTCAGAATTATTCCGGTGCAGGTTATACCGAATTAAGAGACTCTGGATTAACTGGTTTTGGTAGAGAAGTTGTCGATGAGATGGGCAAGTTAGGCATAGTTGTTGATTTATCGCATGTTGGTCACCAAACTACTATGGACACCATTGAATATGCTAAGAAACCACCTTGCTTCAGTCATGTTTTACCAGCAGGAATGAAAGAATCGGGTAGAAACAAGACGGATGAAGAGATCAAGGCTGTTGGTGCTAAAGGTGGTATCGTTTCTGCTTCTAATTTTGGTCCTCACATGAAGAGAGGAAATGACTCTACCATTGACGACTATGTTGAAGTGTTAGAATACTACATTGACTTGATTGGTGAAGACTTAGTCGGTGTTGGTTCTGATGCATCCGAAGGCCACGCTAGACCATCTCCGTTCTTGGAATGGTGTAACAAAGATAAAGGTTACGCTAGAAAGATGACTGAATGGGGATCAGCTAAGGTGGTCAAGCCATTAGGTAAGCTCGCTGATAGAGAAGAATTAGCAGTTGCCATGGCTAAGAGAGGTTGGGGTGAAGAAAGAATCAGAAAAGTTTTAGGATTGAACTGGTTGAATTATTTTAAGAAAATCTGGGAAGAGTAAAATTATAGTTGTCAGTTACACCTTTATTTATATGTAATTAGTTAGTTAAACTAGAATAGGATAATATTTGAGAATTACAGTTTGATGCATGTTGAAGCCAGTAACAACTGGTAATCATCTAACTATCTGTAAACGAGTAAATAGGATCGATCACATGGAACAAATTAATACAGCCTTGCACGGGGAACCACAAATCTGGGTTACCTAATCTTTACAAGTGATAGGGTCACTATTACTAATAAACCTGGGATGGATAACATATGTTCAGAGAGTATTACTCGACATGCTATGTCTGTAGGGTATTTTAAACAATATAGATTACAAGATCATAAATAGCAATACAGATATTGACCATCTGAATGTCGTCAACACAAGAGGTCCCGAAATCTTTGAAAAAAGTCAAGCACATTATCTTAATTCTTTCAGGAAAAGGAGGTGTTGGCAAATCATCAGTGACTACCCAACTTGCACTGTCTTTAGTCAACAAGAACTTCAAAGTTGGGGTCCTAGATATAGATTTGACCGGTCCTTCATTGCCGAGAATGTTTGGATTAGAAGGTAGTAAAATCCATCAGTCCTCGAATAACGGGTGGGTCCCTGTTTACTACGACAGCTCGAAGAAGTTATCTTTAATGTCTCTTGGATTCCTATTGAATGATAGAGGAAACTCTGTCGTTTGGAGAGGTCCTAAGAAAACAGCCATGGTAAGACAATTTTTAAATGATGTTGAGTGGGAAGAATTAGATTACTTGCTTATTGACACTCCTCCTGGAACATCCGATGAACATATCGCCATTGCTGAAGAGTTAAGGTATTGTACCAATGTCGATGGTGCAGTCATAGTGACGACACCTCAACTTATATCTATCAACGATGTAAAAAAAGAGATCAATTTCTGTAAGAAAGTGAATTTCAAGGTGCTCGGAATTGTGGAAAACATGTCTGGTTTCATATGCCCGTTCTGTGATGAATGCACTAACATATTCAGTGCTGGTGGTGGAGAGCAATTGGCTACGGAGTTGAAGTTGCCGTATCTTGGAAATGTGCCTTTGAATCCTCAATTTATTGACATGATTGAACGGCAAATTGAAATAAGGCAGAGAGAAGGTAAAGATTTGATCGAACAGTACAAAGAGTGTAAGTTATGTGAGATATTTAGCGAGCTTACTGAGAAAGTGTTGGAGAATGTTCTGTGACAGATTGTGAATAGAACATTAAATCTACAGTAGATTGAATAGCATGGTTTTTTTGTTTTACTATACTTTTACTTGGCTGGGTTTAATAGGCATAATATAAATAAATTAACACAATTATTTCATTATTACATTATTACATTATTAGAGCATGATGTTTCTTCGCTTGTGAACTAACTACCAATCAGCTTTGATTTTGTTTTTTAGTATCATCAGGATCAATTAACCTTCGCAAGTCTCTAAGTAATTCACCACCAGTCTCAGTAGATTGACTGTCTTTATGTTCTCTAATTGTTACTGATTCATCACTTAGCTCGCTGGTTGGAGCCTTGGTGATGGTCAAATTGGTGGGGTTTTTGAACTTTGATATACTTTCGGACCTGGATCTTCGTAACTCATCGATATCGGATTCTAAACTGAGATATTGTTGTAATTTGGTTGGAGACTTTGACATACTATTAGTTTGTGATAATTGGAACTCGTGATCGATTAAATCTGATGGTGAGTTTTCTTTCAATGTTGTAGGGATTGAGATAGATGGGGAAGATTTACCAACAGACAAAGGTTTCCTTCTCGCCATTGGTTTCTTATTCTTCGATAAGATTTCATTTTTCATCCCATACTTGAATATCTCCTTGTAATGTTCTTCATGTGGAGATTTCATATTAAATAATTGATCTTTTAGAGCCAGTTTCTTCTCCAGTCTTTTCAATTTTTCTATAAGGTTATCAATTCTATGCTTTGCTTTCGGTATTTGTTCATTGACCTCGTTTAACGTTGTTACTATACTTGTCAGCTTTTCCGCCTTGTTTGTCAGCTCTTCACCCTGATGATGTCTTGACCCCAGAAGCCTATTAAGCTTCGCATGGAGAATTTGAATGCTCTCGAGTTTTTCTAGTATCTCATCGTTCTCTATCTCAATCATAGAGCTCCATTGTTCATCTAAGTCTTTAGAGTAGTTAGAGTTTATTTGAAGAATTGATTGCACCAGTTGATGTTTAATATCTTTGGAGTTCCCTATACTATTCAATATGTTATGTAACTTGAATTCATCAATAGAGGGCAGCTGTAGGCCATCTTCATCTTGAAAACCTGTTTGTTGGGTTGCTTCATGATTGCTCATTTGGATAGATATAATTCGGTGATTAAAATATCACTGTATTCTGTTGTTAAACAAGATATCTAACGGCGATGAAGTGATTGTGGAATGGGACAAGTCCCGATTGTGTTACGTCTATCTGTGTGTATTTTATACTCTTGCCCGTATAGTAATGGAACAATAGAGACTAAAGTCGCCTTAGAGTGAGCCACACGAAACAAAGTAGAGCGAAAAGAAGTTGCAATTGAACTGAACACCTTTGGGTAACCAAAACAAATAACTATTTTTTACCAATACTATACTTGTCCTCAACAGCTTTCATCAACTAATGGCGAACTTTGTAGTTCAAACTGATTTCAGTAGTAAGGCTCTTCCAGTAGATTATGTCTCCATCACAGCCACAATCACCCGCCCATCCAAATCCTCGTGATATCATCTCTGACATCACTCATGGCCCCGTCATCAATCACAATAAGGATGATATTTCTGAAATCAGTTGGTTTTTGGGTGCTACTATTGTAACGTTCTGTCTGTCTACTACGTTGTAAACTTTGAGTCCCGTTACACATTACGTTTAGATCCACTTCTACGCCATTAACAATGTCATTAGGTTAGTGTGTTTTTGAAACAAAAGCTACCATTTTTACCAAGTTTTAGTGTCCAGTTTAGTCATAGTTGGTGTAGCAGTAGGTTTCTTTTTCTTCAATTGATGACAGCACAATATCTATTAGAAGGATTAAAAGCGTGTATCGATGCACAAGAGTTTACAATCGGCTTATTATTCTTAGCTTTAGGAACACTAATAGGATATATGACAAGTTTGTACAACTTATATAAAGGTATGAATTGGAAAGCAAATACGTTCTATTCACATTTATACTGCGTCCCTCTACCTATCGTCTTCTTTCCTACACTGAAGAATGAATATCAAAGCATTAATAGACCACTCTTATTTTGGTCCTGGCTTGTAATCTAATCAACAATGTTACTCAATTTGCTTGTGTTATTGGGGTTAAATGGCTAATAGTGGAGACTAGTGCTTTGAGCGTAGGAGTAATCTTGCTGATCAGAAAATTCTTCTCTTTCATATTGAGTTTATTTCGTTTCAGAACTAGTTGAACTTGATCGGTGTCATCATGTTTCTAGGAGCAATCACCTATAGCATAAGTGGAAGTTTGAGCAGTCGGAAAATCATTAAGAAGAGTGAGTTAGTGAGGTTGACCTTGCCCCATGTCTCATTAAATTTCTAATTGTAAAATATACGTCATGTTTTTTAAAGAGGATAAACCAGCCGACTCAGTTACTGACTTGTAACTGACTATTGGATTAGAAAATATCGGAATGATTTTAAAATCTACTCATATTTCTCCTCCGTGAGAATTCATCAATACCCCCCAACCCATTATTATTTTTCTGCACTACCAACTCCGTTCTTGCTACCAATTAAAATATGCACATAAATAATAAGACCTAAGCAAACAATTTCCACTTGTATCTAGCTATACGTCATTTCAAAAGCAGCAAGCTCACAGGACACATACACACACAACACAAATCCCTCCCAATCCCTCCAAATTAGTCAAATGCTATGTTTCTGTTAAGCGCCCAATCGGTTCTCCTTCAATGATAACGTACTATCTTACGTAACAAATTTCATCCTTATTTTTTTTTTCCGTCTGAGAAACGACGATTTTATTCGTTAGTGACGAGATGGAATTACCCCATATTCACCTTCTGTCAAGTGGTGGGATTCGTTGCTGGATCATCCTTTAGAACAGTTCTATTACTATTTCTCAAGCGACTCCTTCTGCTTATTTGCTAGCTGCAAGGTACTACGTTTCAAATTCGAGATCGCAGTTACTATTTCAACCAACCAACGGAGTCGGCCGATAATATTATTGATATACATACATACATACACAAATACATTGTTTTTTTTTACAGACAAGTACAAGCTTATTTGCTTAGACCATTGGGCAGAGAAGTGCATTTCTGAGTCGTATGGTGGTCATATATAAGAACTTGATATCAAAACATAAACATTAGTCTAAATCACTTTGAAAAGATATATGTTCAAATTCGCTAGTTCTTCTTCTTCTTCTTCTTCATCCAATGCTCAACCTAAACTCTATGACATCAGGGTCCAAACTGCTACCAAGAATGTGGTGATAGTAGAAGGACGAACTGAGGAATCTTCATCTGTCCTCTTATCTGGTCATGTGGTATTCTCACTACCTGTGAGTCTTACCTTAAGAGAAGTCAAATTGAATTTACTTGGTGTCTATAGGCTTGATTTTTTGGAAACCTTACATAACCAGGACAAAAAGATATCTGTTTCTAATGCTGTTAAAGAGGAAACGTGCATTTTCCGTTGTGAGTGGGATAACTTGTTGACTTCTAAAGATGGGAGAATCACAATTGGTGACTATGGGGATAAGATTGGTTTTATTCAAAATATACCTCCACATGCTGATTTTAGCAAGTTTTCCGCAGGGATTAATGAGCTGTCAAAACCTTCAGATAATCGATCTACAGATGTTATCAATCCTATTTCAACGACGTCATCAAAATATAACAAGCAAGGGAAAAGTAAACCTGTAACGATAGAGTTTTCGAGCAAGATACCAACAGGTGAGACACCATTCCCTAATCAACACAACGAGACTGCTAATAATAAGAACAATATTATTTTATTCACATTGCCTAAAGGTAATTACTCGTTACCGTTTAATGTTGTCCTACCTGGTAACATTTCAGAAACGGTAGAAGGATTACAATATGGTGCTATCCTATATAGATTTCAAAGTCGATTAGAAGGCTGTAAGGAGTTGAAGAACTCTGTGCCTCAGACTTCCAAATACTTGCGCATTTTCAGAACACCGCTCCGTTCTGATCTGATCATTAACGAAGACTGTTCTGTGGAAAATACTTGGCCTGGTAAAATTCAATACGAAGTTAGGATTCCAAGAAAAGCGGTTCCTATAGGAGGTGTTACAAAAATCCATATATTGATCATCCCACTTGTGAAAGGGTTGGAGCTTGGAAAGATGTCTGCTTCGATACAACAGTATTTTATGCTAAAAGGACCTAGAGGGGTAGCATTTGAAGACGAAAAGACAGTATACAAGTGTGAGCTACCACAGGTTTCCATGGACGAGTTGAACCCTGATCGCTGGTCATTAGAAGCTAAGATATCTATTCCTAAAAAATTGAAACAGTGCACTCAAGATGTCTCCATTAGGAATGATTTGATTAGAATCAGACATAAATTGATCATGAATATTAATATGATCAATCCTGATGGTCATACTTCTCAAGTCAAATCAAAACTGCCTATAATTCTGTACATATCCCCTAAAGAGCCTGTAATAGGTAGAAATGCATATACTGATCCAACGGGAAAAGTTCGTTTTAAGACTGGTCATTTCCCTCTCTTCACTTCCCCTTTGAATCTGGAGTTACCTTCGCAGCCAGTTTCCAATGGCTCAGATGTAACAGCAACAGATGACTGTTCTATTCCAACAGGATCGTCTACCCCTGATGGTAGTCGTCTCTCTTTGAATATTCCATCACGTAGAAACTCACAGACAAACATACATTTAGAAGGTCGTCATTTGAATCAGCAGCATCAGCACCATCAGCACCCCCACCACCGCCATCATCATTATGGCGAGCCATCACCTGTCCGAGAACTTAACATAGATCCAAATTACCAATACGGGAGTGCGTTTGAACCAGATGATGGCGACACTTCGGGGGTAAACGAGGGTGACTTTTTGCCTTCTTATAAAGACAGTGAGCGGGATATTTTATTCACTTCGGATCTTTTGAGTTCCGGATTTGCTTCTCCGTCAATAGACTCAGGAAGACAGACACCTTCTTATTTTGATATTGAGCCATCTCATCAGATCCAGACTGAAGGTAGTGCGCTAGGCTTAGAATCGTCGTTGTCGCCTTCAGTTCAATTCATATCTAGGGTCAATTCAATCACGTCCCCTCAACCGATCTATTCATCATCGTTGAATAAGATTCCTGATTATAATTCCGTGTACGATGAGGATACAGTCGATGCTGACATTCCTGCTCCTCTTTACGACGACCCTCGCTACAGTTCATCGGTGAGTAGTATCCTAACTATGAGTCCAGCTCCATTACCTGATAGTTCTGATAATTGTAATGGGGATCCTTCAGGTGGTACAGGTGATGATGACAGTGGTTTGGCAGATTACTTACTTGATAGAGTGATGAATTCTCAGATCCGTAAAACCCATGACCCTTTGTCATCTGCTTCATGGACGAGACATACTCTTGTAACAGGTGGTACACGGAATAATACAGTTAGTTCATTACTGAGAGGTCATATTAACCCTAGGATTTCATCTTCGTATCCTTCTAGTCGCTCTCGAACGCCAGTATCTATTTCTGCTAAGTCCAACAAAGAAATTGAAGTTGGTAATGGGTCCTCGAGAGATGACTTCTCAGTGCACCGTATGTCACCTTCCACAAAGTCGCTACCTAGTGGTCGTCCTACATCGGTTGGTTCATTCACCTCATTAGTAGGACAGACATCGTCTTCATCAGTGTCTACAGGTGCTGGACCAAGTAAAATTAAACCGCTAAGAAGTCGGAATAATTCTCTAAGAAGTTTGACCTCTATATTGCCTTCTAGACCGCCGATCGTTAAGTCGCAATCCAGTGGAAGTGCCGGCGTAAATAGTAAGAGCATGTACACGGCAACTGCTGCTGTTAGTGGTAATGGGGGTGAAGATGGAGACGGAACCGGAAATGAGAATGGGAATGGGGGTGCGACGCAATCTAGAACTTCATCATTCAAGTTAAGTTTGCCTAGGAAGTTCAATAATAGAGAGCGAGGTAATACTTTCAATAATGACAGATAGATAGCTAAGTAAGTGATAGAATAAACTCTCAAATAAAATAATGAAAGAAGGATAACAATTAACTAAAACAACCGCCCAGGCAAAGAAAAAACAAAAAAAAAAACTCCAAACAGAAATGAGCCGCTGATCGTCTCACTTTCTGCCCTACAGAAAAACGGGTTTTTTTCTTTGTTGTTGAGACACGTTTCTTTTTGGGAAATGTGAGGCTTTGAGCGTCTTTATTTTTGGGATTTGCGCTGTTTGGGTTCTTTGTTGTTGTTGGCAGGATGAAATGAGGATACGAGCTGGCTGGTTTTTTTTTTTTTGTTATTTTGGTTTTGACGATTACGACGATTTGTTTAGTTCGTTTACGTGTCTTAGGTCAAGTCTCAAGTCATAACATCTATTTCGGCAGCTTACATTCGTTTCTTTCGTAAGTTTAGACAGAGTTTTGGTTAATTTGTGGTTTTTTTTACGTTAAAACAATAAACTACCGACAAATATTATTATTATTCTGTTCTATTTATATTCACGAATCTGCATATTCATAATTTTTTATTCAACGAGATTCCATATACTGCTTAATACTGGTAGGCTTTTACTCATATTATATTAAGATGTCAAACTTAAAGTTGTTCAACATTATTGGAGGTATGTGCATGATTATACACGAATTAAAAAGGTGCAACAACCACCCCTGACTTGCCTTTTTCTATGTTTATTTAAGTGAAGGAAATTTACTAACTAATCCATTATATATAAAAATATATCTATATCTATTTTTGCAGGTGCTCAGAACTACGACTGGGGTAAACTAGGCTCTACTTCAGCGGTTGCACAATTTGCTAAAGCTAATGATCCAAGTCTTACCATTGATGAGTCGAAACCTTATGCTGAATTATGGATGGGTACTCATCCTTCCGTTCCAAGTGTGATTGCAAATTCAGAGAAAGATTTAAGATCTTTAGTTGCCGAAAACCCTGAGCAATTGTTAGGTTTGGATATGATTACGAAGTTTGGCTCAAAAGAAGAGTTGCCATTCCTCTTCAAAGTTTTATCAATTAGAAAGGTATTATCTATTCAAGCGCATCCTGACAAGACTTTAGGTGCCCAATTACATAAAGTTGATCCAAAACACTATCCTGATGAAAACCATAAACCAGAAATGGCTATCGCTATTACTGATTTTGAAGCATTCTGTGGTTTTAAACCATTAAATCAAATTGATAATTTGTTACAAACTATTCCGGAATTTAGAAAGCTGATCGGCGAGAGTATCGTTTCTCAATTCCATGAAGGTATTATTCTAAATGCTACCGCTGACGTTGCCACAAACAAGAAACTTCTCCAAAAAGTTTTCAGTAAGTTAATGAACACTTCAGATGAAGAAGTTGCTCCATTTGCTAAAAGTTTGGTGGAAAGAACTTATTCTCAACCAGAATTATTTGGAAATACCTTAGCTGATTTAATTCAAAGATTAGATGCTCAATTTCCAAACGATATTGGTTTATTCTGTGGTTGTTTGATGTTAAATCACTGTCTTTTAAAATCAGGTGAAGCTATGTTTTTACAAGCCAAAGATCCACACGCTTACATTTCTGGAGATATCATGGAATGTATGGCTGCATCAGATAACGTTATCAGAGCCGGTTTCACTCCTAAATTTAAGGATGTTGATGTCTTGGTGGAAAACTTGACATATTCTCACAACCCAGTTGAAGAACAAAAATTAAAACCTGATGGATTTCCAAGAGGTTCTGGTGTTGCTTCATTATATTTGTACGACCCACCAATCGATGAATTCTCTGTTTTACAAACTAAGTTTGATGGTGTTCAAGGTGTTGAACAAATTGAAGGATTAAAAGGTCCTTCCATTCTGATCGTCACTGAAGGTGAAGGTAAAATCAAAATCAAAGGTGATGAAGATTCAACCTTGAACTGTATCACTGGTGGTATCTACTTCATAAGTCCCGATGTGACCATTGAAATGATTAGTGAAAAAGTAGACGTTCCATTCACATCATTTAGAGCTTATTGTGAAGCTTAAGTACGATAACATAAGAGATGATTGTTTTTTTTTTTACATCATTTCTGCTTTGTTAGTTTCCTGTTAATTGTGTGTGTGTTTACATTATTATTATTATCATGAGAGTATTATAGGTAGTACTCATTCTATTTTTACCATGTAGTATAATTATTTTGTGGCTCTGTTTTTATTTTTTTATTAAGTTTATTTGTTTGTACTTCTTGTTTGTTTGTGTTTTTTTGTGTTTTTTGCATCTAATTTTATACATGCTTGCGTTTTACTGTACTTTCTCACGCGTTGTCTATTTTGATTTACTACATATATTCTCTATGAGTTATCTATTTTTGTTTACTATTTATTTGTGATCTATTTTTTTTTTTTTAATTTCAGCTACATTCCTGTATATGACATCGAGATATGCAACGATTAACTACTCTTTTGACAATTGTAAAGTTACGCCTGTTACACTTATTGCACTTGCGCCGTTCAATCAATGTGGAGATAAAGAAGCCTGACTTCAACTTGGATTAAATTAAATTGAATTTGAATCATGTAGTCACAGAATTAAAAATAAATTGATTATATAAAAAAATAGATATATAATATGCAGGAAAATGAACGAATGAAACATTGCATCAAGCTGTAAAAGTCCCAATCGTATGGATATAAGCAAGAGCAGTAGCAAAGAGAAAAAAAATGAGCGATTAGTTCGGGGGTGGGTGGTGGCGGAAAGAGGTCCAGATCATTTAAATGGGAGCAAAATCAAAAACAAGAAATGAACAATCAATCAATCAATGAGACAGTTTCTAACTTGACCCAACAGCACCAGATGTGTGTCTCAGTCTCCTAGCATCCATGAATCTTCTATAATTATCATCTTCGTCCTCATCTTCTTCTCGCAATTGTCTGTCGGGATCATCATTGTTCCCATCTAGCCAGTCCTCGATGTCTCGAAAGATCCGACGGCTTATCTCTAGGTCAATTCTTAATTGTGCTTCTTTCAATCTTGTCTCTAACAACTCACATGACTCAATCAAAACATTGATTCCTCTTTTAGTTTGTCTTTTCTTGAACAGTATGAACGGATCCATTGTCTTGATGCCAACACATTTACGGATTTCCAGAACCGATAATTTGACAAGATAATCCATCTTTAATACTTGTCCTAGACCGAAATCGGTAAGTTTCCAACAGTAATTTAAACTGAGTCTTTGTAATTGTGGTCCACATACAAGTCCGATTTCCCAAATTAGTCTGTCTGATATACCACATCCTGCTAAACCGAGTGTTTTCAACGTGGCGGAATTGTTTCGAACAATATGTGCAATGGACACATCGCTTATTAGTTCCCCTTTTGAGTGACGACCCACATTTAATGATTCTAAGCTGTGACAATGTTCTCCAATAGCGTACAGTCCTGCATCTGTGATCAATTCACAGGCACGGATATCAATATGTCTTAGATTTGGCGATTTGGAAACAATTTTACCTAGTTTAGCATCATCTAGTGTTCTTGACGCTGGCATAGTCAATTTTTCCAGTTTCAATGTGAATAGGTGGTTAGGTGGCGATAGTTTAGGACAGATATAGAATTCAATCCATTTTAGATTAGTCGGTTTAGTCGTGACAAAGATTGAATCAATTTGTTGCTGGGAAGTTTTTTTTAGTCTATGCAAAACGATAGCTTGTGGTTTAGCTTCTATCCTGTTGTAACTCTCGATTATTGCAGGATTCCCTGTTTGAAGAAGATGCCGTTGATAATTTGCAAGCTTGTCATCGGAATTGAAAAATAAATTCTCTTGTAATTGCTCACAAGTTAATGTGTACCATAATTTATTAACCAATAAACAATTATATAAATTCGATTGTTTTTTAGAGAATTGATTGTTTTTGGCTTCATTTCCCTCATACATTGAAGAAGAAGAAGACAATGAAGCGTTAGACCAAACCCGACCCGCCTCTTTGACACCATGTATCAACACAGCATGGTTGTAAGATAGTGGTGGTCTTCTAGCAGGCGCCACCTCAACAGGGATCTTACCAGAGTCGTCATGTCCAACATGGCGTAAAATTATATTCAGAACTTCTGGGATTTTGAAAATTGGTGATGGTTCAAGTGAGAAATCAGGAGGAGGGGAAGAAGATGTTTTTTCCACTAATGACAACTTAGAAACTTCATTTTCACAATCTATTAAGTCTGTAAGCAAGTTTTTTTTAGTTTTGTCAAGGTATTGTGGAGAACAGGTAGGTTTGAAATGAGGTGGTGAAATTGGGGTGATTGGGGAAAAAGCCACACCCGTGCTTGATTCTACATCGAATTGTGAATTCAATGAAGTGAGTGAATCATCATGACAAATAGGACTGGCTGGGGGAGTGTAGGAAGAACCTGTATTGCTGGCAAAGGAGGCAACTCTGGAAGATGAAGGAGAATTCAATGGCGTGGAAGAAGGATTGGTAGATCCAAAAATGGGAGAAATAAATCTCGTCTTGAGCTTTCCAGCTAGATTATAAGAACTTTTCTTTCTTGACAAGATCAAGTTTTTAGCGGATGAGGATAAAGAGGTGAATGAGCTTGATCTCTCTATGCCACTGTTTGTTTGAATGTAATTAGTTGGAGTATTGATCTTGTAAGATATCGAAGAAGCTCTTTTCAAAGGTCTGTCATGATGGTCGGAAGATGATTTTCTAAGTTTGGGTCTGAAGTGAGATGTGGTATTATCGACATAGTTGCTCTTGTTAGCATTATTTGACCTTGTCTTTGGATTGGCTAGCGGGATTTGGGTCAGCTGCTGTTGCTGCTGGTGTTCTGGTTGTTGTTGGTTCATTATATAACTCTGAGAGTGTAGAGGGAGTGACTGAAGTTAGATAAGGAGTATAATGAATCACGTAGTGGATGCGTAATGAAGAAGAAAGATGAAAATGTGTAAACGACTGGAAAATTTAGATTAAAGGAATGACTAAAGTTAATTGAATCAAATTAAATTAAATTAAATTAAATTAAATTAAATTAAACTTATTGATTAATTGAAATGACAACTAGAAAAACTACTGACTGAATGAATTCAATTAAGAACATGAAACAATCGAGTTGACAAATTGAATTGGTTATAGTATATATTATCCAAGCTGAACTAAGCTGAGCAGAGATGGGATATGATATGTTGTAGAAGGTGAAGACAGTTGTGGTCTCCTGATATATGAATGAATGTAGGGATGGAGGAAGGGATGATGAGGGATGATGAATTAGGCGATGATGGAATGTGGGGCCTTGTGGGGATGAAGATGATCAGAGGTTAGTGTATCTGTATCTGTAGATCAATTATCAAAAGAGTTTCTTTCAAGAAAGGATTTAGGGAGTGTTCTTAAGACACCTTGAAATACCAATACCAAGAACATTGATATATATATATAATTATAATTATAATATGAGTATCAGAAGTGTTGCAAAATACAGAAAGGTGCAGAAAAAGCCAAGATGGCTGGGGACAAAGATTCTTATAATCGGTATATCTTCTGAAAAAAGGGGTCAAAAAAGAAACTAAAAAGAAAAGTGGTTGGTTGAATTGTCGAAAACGTCTACCGATGTTTCGTGTGATGGAAAGAAACAATGCCACCGACCTACATACATAGAAACTAGATCTAGAGAGTAATGCAAATGAAGGTGGCTTACAAAACAGTAAATACGATAGATACATCTTTCCCGAGTGAAACAATAAGACACTGAGGAAGGACATATTATATTATATTGTTAAGGGGGAGGCAAATGGATCGATCAGTTAGGGAAATAATCGCAGACTGGCCCCTGCTGCGATTATTTCCAAAGGCTGTGTCTATTGTTGGCACGGCCGTTGAAACAAAAAAACCAGCCATTTCAAATAAATTCGGGCGGCGGGGAGGCGTTTGAGGGGCGCTCACTGGTGGAAGGATGTCATGGTGGCAGGGGTGACAGTAGACAGGAGTAGAATGGATGTGTGTGTATATGATATGATGTATAGATATGGGTAGGTAGGTAGGTAGGTAGGTAGGTAGGTAGGCATATACGACGCATACCAACGAGCAACGCCTGATGTTCCTGGCCATCAACCAACCATTTCGTCTCTTGAGAAAGAAAGGCGTCAACTTTTTATTAATATAATAATATATACGGTGTAGGCTGTGAGGAAGGCCAATCCAGCGCTTATTCCCACTGATATCCGGGTAACCTTTGCCTTTGTCTTTGCCTGTGGTTTTAGTTTCAGTTACCTCAGCCATTACCTCAGCATACACGGCAGCGATTGATTAGCAAACCAGAAAAGCGCCTTCTCATTTCGCAGCTCTCATTTTTCTCTCTGTTACTAAGGAGAGAAAAGGGCCAACAAATCAAAAAAGTCATACGCCTCACTGAGAGAGAGAGAGAGATTGAGATATCAGCCAGTTTGTTTGGTAAAACAAGATCTATCTATTTGTTTGTTTGTTTGTTTGGTTGGTCATTAACTAACTTCATCATACATGCATATAATACATGTATATATAGAGACATATTTATTTACCTATATTAATTCTGTTTGACTGATTATCACTTAGTTTTCTTTAAGAGTACTCATTAAGTATCCGTATTCATACCTACAGTTACTTATATACACATTCACGTTCACTCATATTCGTACCCATACCGATACCGATACCCACACCCATACCCATTCCCATATCCATATCCATATCCATATCCACACATATACATTTACATACATATATATATATAAATATTTAAAGCAAGAAATGAATAACGATTACGACTATCTTTTCAAATTATTGTTGATTGGTGATTCCGGTGTTGGTAAATCATGTTTACTATTAAGATTTGCTGAAAACACATACACACAAGATTACATATCCACAATTGGTGTTGATTTCAAAATCAGAACTATAGACTTAGATGGTAAAATTATCAAATTACAAATTTGGGATACTGCAGGTCAAGAAAGATTTAGAACAATTACCTCTTCATATTATAGAGGTGCACACGGTATCATTATTGTGTATGATGTTACCGATCAAGAATCTTTCAATAACGTCAATCAATGGTTACAAGAAATTGACCGTTATGCCATCAGTGGAGTTACTAAACTATTAGTTGGTAATAAATGTGATTTAACAGACAAGAAAGTTGTCGATTACGCGGTTGCTAAAGAATTTGCTGATAGTAGAGGTATCAAATTCTTAGAAACATCAGCATCAGAATCAACAAACGTTGAACAAGCTTTCATCGTTATGTCCAAACAAATCAAAGCTCAAATGCCAAGTTCTCAACCTTCAAATACTTCAGGTAATAAACCATCTGTTAATCTAAGTGGTACTTCAGTTAATGCTCAACAAGGCGGATGTTGTTAAATGATACATTAGGGAATGTTTTAGTATGAGAAAGGAAAGAAACGGGGTATTCCTCAGTCTTTCTTATGCGTGTGTGTTGTTTTTTCCTTCTTTGTTGTCAATGTCATCATACTTATTTACTTGCTTATGCTTGTGTTTTGTTTGATCTTTGTTTGCTACTTTCTCTTGTTTCATTTGTTCTAATTTCTTTCTTTTTTTTTTATGAATATTATCCTCCTGATCCCCTCTGTAAGGAAGTTTTCGTTGTCTTCGTTGTGGATTATTGATATATTAGTAAGTTAATTCTTTTTTTTTTTTTATTTTCTCAGTTTTCATTACTATTATTATATTTTATAGGTTAACTAATTTCATCATACATTGATTTATACACGTTTACCTTGTACACACATACACATAGAGCAATGTAGTTGTATATGGCACTCCGATCCCATTTTTGGTTGGTTGTGTTGCTAGCCATCCAGTCTATCTACAACAACAATTCTTTCTGGGGTAGCTTGATCTAAAAGCTCTGGTGCTGCCATATAGGATTATTCACTGACATGTTTTATATGTTTTTGGATGGAATAAGAGTTGATAAAATCAGGATCAAAGTTAAATTATATGAAAAAAATCCGAAGGCCCTAGAAAAAATTATATACCCCACTGTTTGTTTAGTCAATTGTGTCTTTTTTTGTTTTTTTTATATATTACTCTGGAACATGGCAATTAAACATTAAAGTATTCTCAACCAGATAGAGATTACTCCACGTGGCATGTTTGCTTGTGTGTTCTACAATGGAAAGATGAAAAAACTAGGAATCTCTGACCATCGAGAAGCAAACTGGTTGAAGTCAATTCTAACCATATTCAACTAGACACCGTTAACCTTGGGCTACGATTACCAAAAACTTCTTCTTTTTATCCCGCAGGAAGTAGGGTTTTCAATGAAAAAAAATACTCATATGAAGAGATGATTGAATGATGAAGGACAAGATGAAGAAAAACTATTCAAAAACCAAAAAGGGATAAAAAAAAAGCCTGTCTGTCTACCCATATTAATCATGGGAGGGGTCAAAAACCAGGCAGGAGGTCTCCAGCCAGAGGGGGAAGGATGGGGAGCGAAAGACTCGAGGAAGTCGAGGGAGTGCAATGCTGAGCGGAAGGTAGATCGGGGCGGTTTTGTTTTCTTGGAATGGATGAAACAATTGGTCTTTGGTGCTATTGGTGTTATTGGTGTGCTATTGGTGTTATTGGTGTGCTATTGGTGTTATTGGTGTGCTATTTGAAACTGTTTACAATCAGAGCCGATTTGATAACAACAACAACAACAATTAGTGATTTCTCATATCTCGTTATTTGTATTATATATAGATTAGTACAGGGTTTCGTTTTAAGTGGAATATTCATTTGAAGAAGCATACATACATTCATGCAGATATACATCGACAAAGCGAATCATCAAATCAATGGCGGGTGCATCAGATAAGAAGCAAGCAGCTTCAAATGTCAAGATCCTTAAAGAAATTCATTTTGTTTCAATCATAATCAATGTAGTTTCTCTACTTGCAATATTTGTCTTTGGAAGACCAACGACTAAGAAATACTACATTATTTTAAGTATCCCAAGTTTGTTATGTGAATACGTATTGGAAAAATCAGGAAGACCTAAATTTGAGACAAATCTACAAGGATATCAGATATTGGTGAGATCTGGAGAAGATTTACAACAGAGTGGATTGACGGAGTACATGTTTGATATTATTTATTTGACTTTGATGTGTGATTTGTTGATGGTGTTGTTCGGTTCAAACAAAGTGTGGTTGTTGTACTTAGCTATCCCTGGATACGCTTTGTTCAAGGTTAAAGGTTTACTGGGAAGTCTTATCGGATTAGTTAAGGGTCCTTCTTCGGGGAAAAGTGATAAAGAGAGAGAACAAGGTCAGAAAAATGGTGGAGAACCTGTCAAGAGTAAAAGACAAGCCAAGCTGGAAGCAAGAGGTAATAAACAGCAAGTCAGATATAGGTAGGTAGCTTGCTGGACCATTGTCTTATTCAGATGACTGTGTGTTCCTTTGTATGTAAAGTTTTACTATGTGTATAATATATATTATGTTAGTGATATACTATAATAAGTGGTGTATTTTAATAAACTGCAAAGTTACTACTAACCATAATATATGTGCTTAAAAAGGAGATCTGTGGTGTAGAGAAGGATAGATGGATAGATGCAAATCAGAAAGTGACTGATCAGCGGCCAGGGCGAAGTCGATAGATAAACAAACAACCTGCGGGCAAAATGTGTTTGTAACCCACAGGCACAGGTGCAAAATAGGAGGCTGATGGCCGATGGCAGACGGACGATGGCAGACGGCTGATGGCAGACATCGGTGAGAATGTGGAAACCGACAGGCGAAGTACACCGAAAGAGACGGAAAGTGGGAGTCAATATGATGTTCCACGGTCTTCTTTCTGTGTAGAGAGCAGCCAAACACAGACCGCAGGAGAGATACGGACAAGTGCAGGGTGGTAGTTTGTGGTTTGTGGTTATCTTTATTTAGTATCCTTCTTATCCCTAACCTAGAGAGTCTCTTTCTAAATCTATGAATGAATTAAATACTTGTACTTCAACTACTCTTTCTTAGTCTATGATAAAATTAAATGAATAAATAGTGATATATAATTTTACTTTACTATTAATTTATCCTTAGCTAGATAAAAATTAAATGAATAAATAATGATATATAATTAAATATGAATGAATCAATATAATTAGATAAATTTAATGTAACCTTTTGTAATTATCTTACCAATGATTAAATTTCCTCAATTGATTATACTAAAATTAAACCAAAATTAAACTATGTATGAATAATAGGAGTTATAATTTTAATAGCAAGAGTAGTAACTGGATTTATGGGTTATATTAACTGAAGCCTAAAATTATTTTATAAATATAAAATGTGTATGTAATGTAACCTTAGCTATTTTTAACAGAAATGAGAGGGAACGGGTTGCCTGGTACTGCGCGGTGAATCAGAGAAGCAGAATGGCGCATTCTTTTCCTGCGTAATGCGTATCTCATTTTGTGTGTACTGTGGGCGGGAGACTCGCTGGATGGATGGGTGGGTGGGTTACGCAGCCCGGGCCATGGGTAACGCGAGATTTGTCTCAGCGTCAGCGTCAGCACAGCACAGCACAGCATCAGCACAGCCACTCCCACTGCGCGAAGTGAAGCGAAGTGCCAGTGGATTGGCCTTTGGGATTTGTGATTCGGTTTCGCACTTGTCAAGAGCGGATTGTTGTTGAGTTGTCCTCTCTCTCTGCCTATCTGGCAGGTTAGGTTACATTTATATATCTCTCCTTTCTCTTAGCTAGTTGGTTGTTTATCAACTTCTTTTGCAATTGCACTACATATTGTTACTATCTTTGTATACAGATTCTTATATCTAATTCATACTTATATATTCATAATAATAACACTTTCAAAATGGACGGTGGTATGTACTTCCTCTATCTGCTTCTATCTCCTGATTCCAGTCTGCCTGATTTCTTCGTTCTTTGTTTGTTTGTTTGTTTGGTTGGCGAGGCAAATCACATTTGAAACAAGCTGTCTATATCTATCATATGGATCAACTGATCTTCTCAATTTCCTTCTTTTTAATGCCAATTCTTGCAATATTGCAATAGTTAGTGGTCGCTTTGGATAATTTATCCTTTTTGTTCATGATGTCGGTGCCAATTGATTAATCCAGCAAAAAAAATTGAAATAAACTTACCCTATCAATTTTACTGGTTTCTTGAATTGGTTCACTCACTCGTGCCTTCCCTCCTTCGTTCACTCACTCACCTTCCAAACTCGTTCTTAGACTTCGCACACACTACCATACATACCTACATTACCCAGATCGAATGAAATTTTCATACCGAACCACAATATCTCTCAATTTTCGTGATAGGGTAATTTTCTTTGTTACTGGTATTGGTATTGGAATTGGAATTGATATTTGTATTGATTCCGCCTTCAAAACACAAACTCAATTAAGGATCAAGTCTGGCAGTCTCTAAATGGATTGATTCAATCAACTATCTAATGTTCCTATGTTTCAAATACTAACACCTTAAATAGAAGAAGTTGCTGCCGTATGTAACTCTTTATGCTCACTTATTTTCAATTGAGAGAATGTCATTTCTCTTGATTGTTGATACTCCTAATGGACCAAATATTTATTACTCATGAGTGGCCTTAATTCTAATCGTTTGATTTCGTTCTCTATAAGTGATCGTTTTCGGATAATTGATTGATTCTCTAGTAAGAAATTGAAACAGGTGGCGAGTCTAATTGGTAACAAATGAAGCATAATGCTCAATTGATAATTACAATTAGACTGAAAAGGAAAAAAAATGGTGTAATACCTAAGTTTTTTTTTTGTCTCTGTTTTTATCCTTTAGGAGTAATTACTAAAAATAAAACTAAAACAAATACTAACATTCATTTTTGCTTTGCGCAATTTTACTCTCAATAATACAGTTAGTTATTGATAACGGTTCCGGTATGTGTAAAGCCGGTTTTGCCGGTGATGACGCTCCAAGAGCCGTTTTCCCATCCATTGTTGGTAGACCAAGACATCAAGGTATCATGGTCGGTATGGGTCAAAAGGATTCATATGTTGGAGATGAAGCTCAATCTAAGAGAGGTATTTTGACTTTAAGATACCCAATTGAACACGGTATTGTTACAAACTGGGATGATATGGAAAAGATCTGGCATCACACTTTCTACAATGAATTGAGAGTTGCTCCAGAAGAACATCCTGTCTTATTAACCGAAGCTCCAATGAACCCAAAACTGAACAGAGAAAAGATGACTCAAATCTTATTTGAAACTTTCAATGTTCCAGCTTTCTACGTTTCCATTCAAGCTGTTTTATCTTTATACTCTTCTGGTAGAACTACTGGTATTGTTTTAGATTCTGGTGATGGTGTTACTCACGTTGTCCCAATTTATGCTGGTTTCTCCTTACCACATGCTATCTTAAGAATTGATTTAGCCGGTAGAGACTTAACTGACTACTTGATGAAGATCTTATCAGAAAGAGGTTACACTTTCTCTACTACTGCTGAAAGAGAAATTGTTAGAGATATTAAAGAAAAATTATGTTATGTTGCTTTAGATTTCGATCAAGAATTACAAACTTCATCCCAATCATCTGCTATTGAAAAATCTTATGAATTACCAGATGGTCAAGTTATCACCATTGGTAACGAAAGATTCAGAGCCCCAGAAGCTCTGTTCCACCCATCTGTCTTAGGTTTGGAAGCTGCTGGTATTGATCAAACCACTTACAACTCCATTATCAAGTGTGATATTGATGTTAGAAAGGAATTATATGGTAACATTGTTATGTCTGGTGGTACTACTATGTTCCCAGGTATTGCTGAAAGAATGCAAAAAGAAATTACTGCTTTGGCTCCATCTTCTATGAAGGTTAAGATTATTGCTCCACCTGAAAGAAAGTACTCTGTCTGGATCGGTGGTTCTATCTTGGCTTCTTTATCTACTTTCCAACAAATGTGGATTTCCAAACAAGAATACGACGAATCTGGACCATCAATTGTTCACCACAAATGTTTCTAGGTTTTTGGTAAAACTGATAATTTATTGTTTACTAAGCTAAAAGAAATATTATTATCTTTATTATTACTGTTTCTTTGAGTATTAATAATTATATTTATTTATTTTTTTTATAAAGAACTGAAAGAAAACTATACTTCAATAACTGACTTTATTGAATTTTCCTAGTTTCGATTTTTTATATATATAAAGAAGGAAAAGTTTTGCTATTGTTTGTTTATTATACTTGTGTTCGTTTTTTTTTCGTTTTTTTCTTTTACTATTTGTGTGTGTTCTTATTATTGATCGTCTTTTTGTTGTGTTAAATCTTTTTTTTTTTTTTACATATATAGACATGTGTCTTTATATATATATATTACTGATTTAGTATTGTATGTATTATTTGTCCATTATCTTTCTTGATTTTCTTCTTTCTTATATCTTTCAGTGTATTGACTCAAGTTATTTCTAGAATAAGTCAATGAATTGTAAGTCAAAGAAGAATAGCTAGAGTGAGATTTTTAATGACATCGACAGTAGATTCAAGTGTATGTATGTGTATGAATAAAGAGATGTTCCAGTTTTTGCTCTCAACCAACTTTTATGTTGTATTTCTTCGTTTTCACATATTTTTTTGTTTGAGCAGTGTTTTTTGTCTTTTTTTGAACTAGACATAGATATGGGTATCAGATATATATGTACTGATTCTATTGAATGTCTCAGCTTATGTTATATGGTATCTTTAGAAAACTAAACGAAGAGTCGGCTTTAGCTCCCTTTTTTTGCTCGTAGAGTAATTAGATAGGCACATGTTTTACACGTCCCATCTCAACATAAAGTTGGCGTTACAGTACTAGGTTTGGTGCCTTATCATTCGATGCCTTATCATTATAAGGCATCGAACCACTTGTTATCTCTACTTACGATAATATATACTTTCCATACACCTATTTATCAATTGAAACTAATTTTATATATGCATATATCCGTATCTAACCGCATGCATTCACCCACCCACATACATACACACACACACATCTGTATTTGCAAACTGAAGATCTTCAAATCATGAATGACATAGACATGTCCTGGATTCATCCGTCCCCAGTGAAGTGAACACAAACAATAGAGGATTGTACGAAATCGGTGCGCGTGGAACTACCTGCTTTCTTTCCACTGACTGTTCGCTTCAATTCCGACTTTCATTTATTTGTTATCGAGAAAGATCGGTCTGTGGTGGACAAAGCGAGCGACTCGTCGAGCATGAATTAATTTCTGATCAATATTTGACGAGAGAGTTGTCCATTTTATCCGTTTCGTTTGTTGTCACCCTCAACAATTGATTTACTTTACTGTCACTGCTGTCGAGAACGAGGTATATCGTCGTCGCTAACAGCAGTGTATTTTTGATCATCAGTTATTGTGTGTCTTTTTCTCAGTTGGAATCCAACTAATCAACCATCACACTAATCTGTATATTCATCTGATCCATCAATAAAAATAAACTAATCCACACTCGCCGACACTATGGCTGCTCCACCAGATCCATCACAAGTGAACCTCAATAACAGTGCCTCTGCCACCACCACCACCACCACCACCACCACCTCAGTTGGCCAGTTTATAAAACAATTGCAGAAACTAATCACAAATGCCCAATTTTACTGGTTTTTATCACATGTTAGTTCTCTCATCTATATGATCTTGACTACCATCGTGGTTACTTTCAAAGGACAGTCATCCAGTACTGGAATAAGGTATTATAACGTGTCGATATACTCTATAATTTTCACGTATTTGATCGTGATCAGGGAAACTTATAAATCGAAACCTATCTCGTTTGTGTTTTCTCAAGGGTTGAGTTTGTTGAAAGATGATAACGTCCAATATTTGTTGCTTGCATTAAGTTTCAAGTTATTTTCAAAAGGCGGGATGAGCAGTTCAACCTTGTATCCTTTTTGTGTATACGCTTTGTTCCACGTGTTGAGCTATTTCAATACCTTTCTCTTACCTCATTTGCCATACGTTTCAAGAGCTTTCAAGACTCATTTGTCAAGCAAGATTAATTTCTTCACTAAGGAGTACAATGAAAAATCATTAGCAATTGCTGCCAATTTAGAGATATTGTTGATTACAGGCTATATCTTACCGATTATTAAGATGGTTCTATTTTTACAATTAGTCAGACCTCAATTCTTCTACTCCAATGTGAAATCAATCGTTTTACTTTCATGTATCGTCGTTTTCAATAAGTTAAGATATGATCAAAACAAATACACAAAGCAAATCGTTCATAATTATGATGCTACATTGAACAGATACATGTCTCTTGGTATTATCCCTGAACCTTTAAGATTCACCTTGATCAATGTGAGAAGTAAAGTGATTGGTTACTTAAGCTTGATTAAAGTTCCCACTCAAACCATTCAAAAAAAAAGAAACTAAAGACGTTAGATTGACTAATTCCAATGTCGATTTTTTTCTATGAAAGACGATCCAACTGAGCGTTTGAGGTTGTTAAACCACCCTTTGACACCATAACACCAGATTGGGCAATAGATGATCAGGTTAGTTATTCTTATATTCATGTGTTCCCATTGGTCTATCCGTTTATGTCTATCTACATGTGTTTTTTGCTTTGATAGAATGTACACGTCAGTCAAGAAAACTGAATAACTAGAGTTGGTCAGTATGTGTTTTTCTAATTGTACGTTTCTGAAAACATTTAAGTTTCTGTTTATGTTTACCTGCAGGTCAGATTAAAGTTCTCTAAATGCTATTTGTCGCCTTTTCGCGTCATGTTCAAATTAGCATTTGTTGAAAGATAGTTTGAGTGTTTTTTCAATGTCTTGTCATTCCCTTTTTCAATTTATTTTTTCTCTCTTCCCAATTTGCTGTTTTTCCACTTCCATTCATTCTATTATGTGTGGTTTTTTTTTCTTTTCTTCCATCGTTGAATTTGTTTACACTGTTACCAAAATTACTGTAGAAAAAGTTATGGGTCTTCCTTCCCAAATTTATCATCTTTTTCGTTTGTGCTTTTCTGGTATTTTTTATTGACCAGCGATGTATGTGCAAGTTGGAATAATTTATAATGATCGATGGTTGTTTCGGTGTTATGTTCAATCCATATTTCGTACACAAGTTGCAGTCTTTCTCTTCTGTTCTCTTTCTTTCCCTAGTTATTCAATTCTGCCTATATATATTTTCTCAATTTTTGAGTTTCTCCCTTTTTCTTGTGTTTTGTTCTTCTGTGTCTTTTTTTTCTCTTTTTTTCCTTATTATTTTGTGCTTTCTTGTTATTTTCTTTGTATTTGCTTTTGTTCAATTTTGTATATTTCCGTGTGTATTTGTGTTTTCTCTGAGACGAATAATAAAATCAGCTGAGTGAAAAATCAATTCTATTAACAGAATTTTTAGTAATATCAATTTGTACCAACTAATCTTTGAATAACACCAAGTGCTTCATTTGACTAGGGGTTTCTGGATTTCGTAGCTGACAAGCTCCAGAAGTAAGAGTAAGAATAAGACAAACTGCTGTTTGAATGCGTGGATATGACGAACAATCAACAACAAAGAGAGCCACTGTACACCCGTTTAAGAGCATAATTAAGTGGGTATTCAAACCACTTACAAGAACAATTAACATAAATTAGTAAACAATGGTAGTTCCCCCCCCCCCTTGTTACTGGAACGTATAAACCAAAGAGCTATCATGATTTTCATCGTCTTGATTCATGTTCCATTCATTATTCAAGACACATTCACCATCAACCATGTCCCTACAAAGGATATTCTATGCTTGTTTTACGAGACTTGAACTACTGTAATTAATGCAACATTATGTTTGAATTTAAGGAAATTGTACGATAAAGTAGAGTGCAAACACTAGTTTATTGGTGTTTGTTTAAATGTGATTGGGCGCATAAAAGTTTAAGCTCAATTGAAAGCGTATCTTTGTGGAGTAACGATACAGACGTACAGTTTTGTACACCAAAAATATAGCGCCCGAAAATTGCAACAACTGTCTCCGTGCACGCGACGTGGCGAAAATTCGGTAAAACATAAATCTGAGTGATTACCACCCACTGAACTGTACAATCTTGGCTATCCTATCCGGTTTCAACCAAAAATTCAAGAATGCGGGTGCCAATACTAAGGTTTGGACACAAGGTCAAGGTCAAGGTTAAAGATTTAGGGGTTTGAAAATTTATGGATGCTTCCATCGTGGTTTGATTTTGAGTTCACCTATGGTCACATTTTCAATGTTGATCAGTGGATGTAGTAGATTTGGCGGCTCATATAATATCCATTAGCATTGAAAAAGAAAGTATTCCCTTTTTTGGACAATTATTACAGAGGGATGAATAACGAAGGCTAGGTTAAGTGTAATATCAGAGGGCACAATCTACATCTAACTCTTCAACAGTGAGTGGAGTCAAATTGACCTGATATACCATTCAAACGTGTTCAGCAAGGTGATGTTACCATGTACAACAGGGTGCCCAAAGAACTGGCCCATGAGATTACAGGATAATTCTCAAGCTAATCACCGGTTAACCGTATGGAAATAGACAAGATCAGTAGCAAATCTAGGTCCAAAAGGGGTACTCTCTGATCATTAACAGGAACCAGCTCTCTTTAACTGTTATGTGGTGGCGTTAATCTCAATCACTAGGCTAGGTCATCGGAAGGCTGCCGCATGTTTTTTTGTATCTCATTTGAGAAGCAGCCCGGTATCTATCCCCTTTCAGCCAATGTTCCAGATAATGAAAATTATCACTCTGTATCATCAGATCGCCCATTCACATGTGATACACTGAATATACAGCCCGTGTATGACATCTAGTTCTACATCTACGTCTACGTTTACTTCGTTGAAGTAAGTACATTTCCATACTCTGCTTAGGAACCTTGTGGCATTTTTTTATTTTGAAGCTGGGTTCTAAGTTCGGGAATTGATCTTTTAGTGAATCTCCAGTAAAGTCTTGGGTTAAACTCTGTACTCTGTAATGGGGATGAACCAATGTTTATGTCGTTTATTTGCAGGCAATACGACAATGATATACCGCTCTCCGAAAAGATATATAAAAGGAGGCAGTTTCCTTAAGTTTTCAAAGAAAAAGGTCAAAAGTCTTGTTTTCTTCCTTTTGAGCAAATAAATGAGTACATAAATTTTTCCGGAATCTCTATATTAATCAATCAAAATGAGTCAAGTCAAACCGTTTTCCAACCAACACATCCACTTTAGACAGGACGAAGATGTTATTGTAAACAATGTTAAAACTTACTCTCCTGAGGGTCTAAGCAAGTTGAAGCACCCGGAATGGGCTCCAACTTATGATCTCAGACATGAAAACGCTTTCAAAGACATTGACACTTTCAAACACGTAGACAGAGCTTACTTTGGAGACCCATCGTTTGACTCTCTGTTTTCCGATTCTAATGTCCAAGTTACTCTGACGACACCAAAATTGGGATCCGAAGTCAAAGGCTTACAATTAAGCTCTTTAACATCAAAACAGAAAGATGATCTAGCATTACTTGTTGCACAGAGAGGTGTCGTTACTTTCCGAGACCAAGATTTCAAGAATCAATCTTTTGAATTCCTTGAAGAGTGGGGTAGATATTATGGTCCTTTACACGTTCATCCAACTCAAGGTATTCCAGATGGTCACCCAGAATTCCTCGTTATCATCAGAAGAGGCAATGGAGATGAAAATAAACGCTTATTTGCTCGCAAGTTGAACAATATGTACTTCCACTCAGACTTCACTTATGAAAACCAGCCTGCCGGTTTAAGTTTGATTAGTATGTTGCAGACTGACAAAGGTGGAGACACTCAGTTTATTGACACTATTGAAGCTTATGAAAGATTATCCCCAACTTTCCAAAAAATTTTGGAAGGATTACAAGTGGCACATACTTCTCAAGGTCTAGTCGCTTCAGCTAAAGCTGGGGGTGCTATTCAAAGAAAGCCAATAAACAACAATATTCATCCTTTAGTCAGATATCATCCAGTTTTGAAAAAGAAAATGTTATTTGTCAACAAAGTATTTAGTACCCGTATCATTGGTTTGAAAGACGAGGAAAGTGACAATTTATTGAATTTCTTGTACAATCATATTCAGACTTGTCTTGATGCTCATATTAGAGCCGATTATGACGAGAACACCGTTGTTCTTTGGGATAACAGAAGAGTCTCTCATGCTGCCACTTTTGACTGGGATTCGGATTCGACCAGACATGGTTTCAGAATAGCTACTCTTGCCGAAAGACCAGTTGGAAGTGAAGAAGAATATAATGATTGGACCGTCGAAAAGGAACTTGAATTTATCAAGGACACCGATCGTATTCGTGGTCTAACTCCTGCTGAGTATTATGAAGAGTTTGTCAAACCAGACAAAAAAAGCTAGTAATTGATTTACTAAGAGTTTTTAGATACTTATTCTTTAACTTACATACGATTGTGTAAAATATTGGGTTTTTCTTTTTAAATGGATTGAATGTCCTCATTTATCTGAGTGGAGAAGATGTGTAGTAACTATTTAATTCAAGAAAAGTCACTGTTTTGTGATGATGGTCGCCTCTGTTTTTAAACAAAACGAACACTCATAATTACGTTTCTCAGACAGCACGGAGCTGGCATACTAAAATGAGGAGTAAGTGGAATGAACGTTTGTTGAGCTTATTGTAGCGGAGATCTTTTCAAAAAAACAGTTCATTGCTACCCCCACACCCCTTCACTCTGTTGTTTAACAAAACCTATCATTTAGTTAGTTTTAAGCTCGACGGGTATTAGGCTTGGGATAAATTTTCTGCATTTCTAACATCGTATAATTCTAACTCGTAGTTTCCAATTTTCTTGCGAGGCGATGATGGCTTTCGTTTTACATCTATTGACGCTTCCAAAGCGTTGGTTCTTCCAAATCACCAAAAAATGGTCATTTCTGTGGACCACCCCATGTAAATGAACCAACTATGGGATGCTGATATTTTGAGAGTCGGGTGTATCTATAATAGGAAATATATTAGCGCCTATAGTCTTGGGCTCTCCTTTAGGCGTGCAATAGCTGGAGTTACCGCTGAGGTTGTTTTTCATGCATATTGATTTTTCTTTTTCTTTTTTTAAATGAGCAGAATAGTTGTCCTCTGTAATATCTACTGGGCATCTCCATGGTGCTCAATGGTGCGACGGAACTTTATTTGTCGGCTACTTAACTATGGGGTCTCCCATTTTACCACTCAAAGCGTGATAACAAGATAAGAATTGGTCTGTAAATATGACATGTGAACTATTTGTCAGTCAAAAAATATCCCAGAAATTTTGTCTGTTTGCTTTTTGATATTCTCAAGCAATCTTATCGACCTAGTTAACCCTGTTGAAAGAAAGTAGAAGCTTTTAGTTCACAGAAATCTGAGACTAAGAAACTGAACTCAAGGAACGCAAATATCAGATGACTTCAGTGGTGATAACAAAGAAAGAGGTTGCGATCAGTTTCTACTTCTTATTAATCCAGTTCTTCCAAAAAGTTTCAGGAGGGTAGCTGCAGAAAAAAACAGAGCCATTTTTAGTTGAAGAGATGTTCCTAACTAGCAATGCTTCAGATGAGCTCGTATGCTGATACTGCTTCTTCATAATGTTTTATCTAGCGACGTTCTCCCATTTCAAGTCTGATTTTTTGTGTTTTCATTGAGCCAGTGTTCATCATTTTCTTGATTCGGTTGAATTCTTGAAAGAAGTAGGGCAACGGGGACTTCCGGTGCCTGATCAGGCTCCGCTATCTTGTTTGCTTATCCCTAAGCTCGTACTTCTGGTACTGACAAAGGTTTTGGAGCTACTATTTATTGCTTCGTTAATGTTTCTGTGGTCAAGTTTACACTGACACTTTCTAAGTCTTACCAACCTTTGCTCCCACTATTATTAATGGTCTGGTATCAGCTATCTACATAACTTGTGACGTTATCTCTCGTTGTTTATTGTTTTGGCGTCAAAAAGTACCTTTTACTATAATGCATCTAGCTACTGCAGTTATCAGTAGCCAGTTGATTTTCAATTTCTCGGACATCAAGGTAGTTCACTAACTTCTCTTGCCAAAGAGGTAAAAATAATAATTATTTAATTCAACAGTAAAATCATTGATTAATTATAATAAATCCTTTTGTTCTAAATTAAATTCTTTTATTAACTAAATCCTAATAATGAATAAACATGCACTTATATCCCAGTATGTTCTTTAGTTTACATATGAGATGTTTGTAAAACTGTCCCTTTTCGATTTACTTAAGTGTATATTGGTGAACCACAGAGGAATATCAATTACCTCAAGTGCTGTTCATAGAACTATTGAAATTGTTCATTGGCTGTAGCTGAGAATGGAAAAGTTATATTTTCTAATCTTCGAATTCTCCGTGAGCCTCTAGGGCACAATGATTGATAATTTGAAGTTCACTTTCATAAAGAAAAGGGATCTTTTCATATAGTGCTGCATCGTGACTCCGGTCTCGTGCCCCACATCATGCGCGCCCAAAATGTGTGGCTACAGCGACGGAAATGTTCCGCTGGCAGTGCTTAGAAAGCAAGGCGCGGCAGCAGCAGAGTCTATCATGAAAATAAGAAAGCTCGCTTCTTTCAGGCAGTGTCATGACGGACCCGATGGCTCATCCACAGTTGTCTGTTGCTATCTGTAGCATTTTGGAGGTGATTCAAAGTCATGTGCTCTTTTGCAAATGCTTCTTCTCCGAAAGCTGACAGCCAATTATGGGGCAATGATCGGTCTTCTATATATGAAAGATAACAGCTCTTTGTTGTTTGTACCTTTGCTTTTATGATTTTACGCGGCATTCAATCCTTCTTCATGGAGATGGTGGAGTTCATATAAATACATAGCAATATTTCTTTCTACAAAGGCTGCATGAGATATGTTAACCTATATCTAAATTGTGTGTACTATATTGGTATTTTCATTCAATTCAAACCAACAACTTACATAATAATGGCAGTCAAAATCACTTCTTCCGTTACGGATATCCATTTCAGAAAAGATGAGGATGCCGTTAGAGACGGAGTTTATTCCATCTCTAACGATAATTACAAAAGACTAAAATATCCAGCTTGGGCACCAACCTGGGATCCAAAGCAAGATCACAGTTTTGAAGATGTTCCCACTTTCAAACACTTAGACAGAGGTTACTTTGGTGATCCTTCATTTGATTCCTTATTAGGTGATTCCAACGTGACGACAAGACCACTCTCTCCTAAGTTAGGAACAGAAATTAGTGGCTTACAGTTGAAAACACTAACACAAAAGCAAAAAGATGACTTGGCTTTACTAGTTGAACAAAGAGGTGTTGTTGTTTTCAGAGGTCAGAACTTCAAGGATCAATCACTTGATGAGGTGAAAGACTGGGGTAGACATTTTGGCCCATTACATATCCACCCAACATCAGGTTCCCCCTTGAACCACCCCGAATTTCACATCACTTTCAGAAGAGGTAGTAAAGATGAACAGAAGAAAGTTTTCGCCCGGAAGTTGAATGCTATCGCATGGCATTCTGACGTCGCTTACGAAAATCAACCACCAGGAATCACGCTATTCGCTATGCTACAAACTTCCGCCGGCGGTGACACTCAATTCATTGATACCATTGAAGCTTACGAAAGACTATCTCCTGTTTTTCAAAAGATGCTAGACGGTTTGAAAGTACTCAACACTTCCAAAGATCAGGCTGCCTCTGCTGTGGCGGCTGGTGGAATTCAGAGAAAGGATTTCAGTGATTCGGTTCACCCATTAGTTAGATATCATCCTGTTCTAAAGAAGAAAATGCTCTACATCAACAGAAGTTTCAGTAGACGTATCCTGGGTCTTAAAGACGAAGAAAGTGACAATCTGCTTAATTTCTTGTTTGATCACCTTGAATCATGTCTTGACGCCCACATCAGAGCTAACTGGGATGAAAATACAGTTGTGATATGGGATAACAGAAGATTATTGCATACTGCTACCATGGATTGGGATAGTGATTCTCTGAGACATGCGTTCAGATTAACTACCATTGCTGAAAGACCAATTGGTAGTGAAGAAGAGTACAACGAATGGACGGTAGAAAAAGAGATTAAAGCTCGTGAAGATCTTGGTCGCGTGTTGAACTTGACACCTGCCGAATATTTTGGAGAGTTTGTTGAATTTAAATAGACACGATTTCATGTGTTGTAAAAAATGAGCAACGTTTTGGTTTTCAATTCGCAAGTATCTATATTTCAGTATATGTCTGTATATGTCTGTCTGTCTGTCTATACATCTATCGATATGGATGACAGTTGTCAAAAAGCTATCTATAGGAAGCCATTAAAATAAGAACTATCGTAAGATTTGAATCTCTGAAGAAGTAGTAGTTACATTCCAACGTATGGAGGCGCTTACTAAAGGTGGGCTGGAAAGCAATGAATCAATAGGGGCTGGAATAGATAGATAAGGATCAAAATTAACCACATAAAAACTGGGGAATCTTACCGCCAATTCTGAAGTTTTTACATAATTATAGTCACGAGACGGACGGCACATGACTATACGGGTAGTCGCCATTATTTGTATACCTCGCATGTGGTAAGAAACATGTGACATGTGATAAGACTCAGTTGTGGCGCTTCTGGGCAAAGAAAGGATTATTGCGTCAAGTTTAAAGGTTTCGGACCGGAGATGTGGGGCATTATATTGTCTTTATTTTAAGTTTCAAGGAATTTCCCGGCCAGGCACATATTTTTCAGCTGTCATTCGATCCATTGAGCCATATAAATATCCATCAAAATGCACTATCGTTCTTTGACTTCTTCCTATGATGTTGGTGATCAGTAAGCAACAACTATTCAAATAGTATTAACTAGAGACATTTAAAAAGAAACATGGCTATTAAGACAGACAGCAGAAATGCTGATATTCATTTCAGAAAAGGGGAAGACACTTTTAGAGATGGTGTCTATTCAATATCGGAATCCAATTACCAGAAGTTGGAATACCCACACTGGGCACCAACTTGGGACTTGAACCACGAACTTGCATTCAAAGACATTCCTTCTTTCAAACACTTGGATAGAGGCTATTTCGGTGATCCTTCATTTGTGAATTTATTATCGGGATCAAATGTTGAATCTCGTTCTTTATCTCCTAAAATGGGCACTGAAGTTTCCGGCTTACAATTGAGCTCATTGTCTCCAAAACAAAAAGATGACTTGGCTTTACTTGTTGAACAAAGAGGTGTTGTCGTTTTCAGAAATCAGGATTTCAAGAAACAATCTTTTGAATTCATCAAAGATTGGGGAAGATATTTTGGTCCTTTGCATGTCCACCCTACTTCTGGTGCTCCAAATGGCCATCCAGAGTTTCATACAACTTTCAGAAGAGGTAACAAAGATGAACAGAAAAAGGTTTTTTCTCGTAGTTTGAACATGATCCAGTGGCATTCTGACGTTACTTACGAAAACCAACCTCCAGGAATCACCCTGTTCGGTATGCTTCAAACTTCTTCAGGCGGCGATACCCAATTTTTAGACACAATTGAAGCGTATGAAAGATTATCACCAACTTTCCAGAAAATGCTCGATGGTTTACAAGTTCTCCACACTTCTAAGGGACAGGCAAGCAACTCTAAGCAAAACGGTGGTATTGAAAGAAAGAAAGCCGTTGATTCCATTCACCCGCTGGTTAGATACCATCCTGTCTTGAAGAAGAAGATGTTGTTCATCAATAAGTCGTTTAGTTTACGTATTCTTGGTTTGAAAGATGAAGAAAGTGATAACTTGCTAACATTTTTAATAAATCACATAGAAACCTGTTTAGATGCACATGTCCGAGCTAACTGGGATGAAAATTCCATTGCTATCTGGGATAACAGAAGACTGTTACACACAGCTACCTTGGACTGGGATAGTGACTCTTTAAGACATGCTTTCAGGCTTACCACCATCGCTGAAAGACCAGTTGGTAGTGAAGAAGAATACAATAACTGGACTCCTGAAAAGGAAGAAGAAGCAATTAGCCAAATAGACGACTTGTTAGACTTAAGTCCTCAAGAATACTATGACAAGTATTATAAAGACTAAATGAAGCTTACTTCATTTCAATTCTGTTTTAACTTATTCATACAATGTTTATTTTTTTCACTTTACCACTCTTATTTCTTGTATCTTTTATTATGAATTCCTTTACTATATATACGAATTAGTCAAACATCTCGAATCTTGTATGGGACATTAGTAGTAGTACTCCGATTACCTTTTCGTAGTCACATCAGGGTGATCGCATGTTTCTGATTTGTATTTTCTTAATTCTAATATACATAATAAGTAATTAACACAAAACAGCGAACAAAATTCGTGGCAGAGAATTTCTCAATTCTTTCGGTTGCGTTTTTGAACAATTTCAGCTTCAGAACCAGTTTTTTCGACGATCCGTTTTAACATCGCTTTACCTTTCAATCTGCCACCACCATTCACGTAATCTAATCTATTCAAGTTGAATCTTAAGGTCTCGGCCAATAATTCGTCCTTCACACCATCTAATTCATACCAAACGTGATACTTGGATAGTCGTTCACCGTTGGCAATTATATCAGACATTTTGGCTTGAACTTCTGCCGTTGAATTAGCACTATTCTTAATAAGTTCGGCAAACTTTACAGGGACGTCAGTTAACTTGACCGTCGTGGTTGAAAATATGGGAATAGGTCTGATATCTTCTTCACCGGGTTCAGGAGTCAACTCGACCATCTCTTCTTCAACAAATGTGGGTTTAACCGCTTGACGAGTCTGTCTTCTTGTAGAACCCCAGTTCTTCTTAGCCTTTCTTTTCTTCTTCTTTGGCTGCTTCTGTTCTTCTGTGTCAGAAATTTCGTTCTGTTCCTCGTTTCCTTGTTGAGCTCTTCTTTCTTCTTCCTCGGCAATCTTCTTCTTTGCTTCTTCTTCCTCCTTCTGTAATCTCTTTCTAGTATCATAGGCATCGATTTCACTTTCATTATGCACAATTATAAAAGAAATCAAGATCTCGACAAATGGTCTTCTAGACTTTTTAGGTTTTGGCGTAGAGACTGTCACAGGTGAATCTTCTTTCTTGACGCTAAGATCCCCTTCAGTAGCATCAGCATCTTGTGAAGTGACAGCTGGTTCTTCAGACTTGAGCTGAGACTTCTCCTCAGTTTCATCATCTAAAATCTCAATAATCGAATCTTTAGGAATATAGAACCTAGCAGATGTATTCTCTTGATACTCGAATATTAAAGTAGCTCCATGAAGATATCTTTCTTGGAATGCTGATAATTTCTCATCTGCTTCAGCGGACCTTTTCTCTCTTTCTCTTTTTGCCCTTTTTTCTCTTTCTCTTTGTGTTCTATCTTCCCTCTTGATTCTTTCCCTTTCTTGTCTTTGTTGTTTTTCAAACTCTAACTGTTCAAGTTGTAAGCGATCCTCGTCAGTCAGTATAAGTCTTGATCTTTCTCGTTCCTCTTTCTCTTTATCCAACCTTTCTTTCTTAAGACGTCTTTCTTCTTTTTCTCTTTCTCTTTCAAGTCTTTTTTGTTCTCTTTCTAATTCTTTTGCCTCTCTTTGCAGCCTTTTTGCAGTTTCTTTCTCCTCTCTCTCCCTTTTTTTCAGTCCAATTTTTTCTTGCTTGAGTTTCTGTTTCATCTTCTCTTTTTCTTCTCTTGCTTTTTCTTTTTTCTGTCTAGCCTTTTCTTTTTCTAATCTCAACCTTTCCCTTTCAAGTCTTAGTTTTTCTCTTTCCATTCGTTCTTTCTCCAACTGAATTTCTCTACGCTTGGCTTCCTCCTTCTGCATCTTCTTATAAATACCATCCAAATCACCCATTTGCCTAGCTCTGTGAATATACTGCTGAAACTCTACAATTTCGGCACTTGTTGCTTCACCTGACGCAACTGTTTTCATCAACGTGGATAAATGGGCATCAGTGCGAGCGATTGTGTTAAGGTTGTGGATCATGATAGCATTTTCGGGATTCGCCATTAGATCACTTGAAGCTTTTGATTTGGCAGTGGGTGGAGGAGACGTGGGACGCGAAGTTACAGACTTCAATGGTTGTGATGACCCAGCAGTCGACAAAAGAGGAGAAGGTTCAAAAGGAGTAGAAGTCGTAGTTTCTTGACTCACCGTGCCAGGATTTTCAATTGTTGCAGAGGCGGCTTTTTTATCCACTCCTGAATGCTCATTTAATTCCGTAGGCGTACTCGAGGCGTCAGCATTGCTCTTATTCTCAGACAATGTGGAATCTTTTGGGACGACACCTGTAGCTTCATTTATGTCGTCGCCATTTTGCTTTGATGTATCTTTAGAAATGTCTACATCCTCTTTCGAAGAAGATGTGGTCTCACTGAACTGTTTCAATTCTTCTTTCATACTATCATCTGATGCTGGCTTTAGTGTTACTTTGAAATCACTTGAACTATCTTTCGAAAGAGGCGTAGTCTCACCGGACTGTTTCAATTCTTCTCTCATACTATCATCTGATGCTGGCTTTAGTATTTCTTTGAAATCACTTGAACTATCTTTCTCAGTGTCGTCGAATGACTCCACTGTTGTATTGTGGTTTATAAATTTTGGTACTTTAGAATCCTCTGGAATGTCAGGTAGTGCGGTCGTTAGGTTTTTTGTTGTTTCTGTTGTTTCTGTTGTTTCAGGCGTGTTTTGTGTCTGGGGATTCAATTCATCTGCGAGAATCGGTTGCGAGTTGCCAATGTTCTTTGCTTCCGCTTCTGAAGTTTCAGAGATGTATTGGTCTGAATCAAGTTTAGGTTGTTCTGCGTCGAGCATTACAGTATCTCCATCTTTGTCACTCACATCGACAGATTTTACATTGCCTTGAATGGCTTCTGCAATCTTGGTAGGCTCTTTGCCAGGAATTTCAGTAGTTGTCATTTCTGCTGCTTCCATTATTTGGTCACCATCATTATCGACTTTAGCGGTTGCATTCTGTTCTATCGTGCCACTTGAGATACCCTCATTTTTTTCTACAACTTGAAACTCTTCTTCGAGTTCATCTCTTGTTTCATTGTTTGATTGAGATGACAATTCAGGTTTTATTCCATTGTTTGGTTGAGATGACAATTCAGCTTGCACCTCAATCTTCACAGTAGCTGTTGGTTCTGGTTCTCCATCATCTTTCTTCCTCAATTTTTCCTCGCGTTTTTTTTCTAGTTCCTCCTGGTGTAATCTTTCCTTTTCATCATCTTTTAAGATGAAAAGTCTGATATCAAATGTGTGTGGACCGGCCATCATCTTCATATCACCCAACTTGCTCATTTTGTCCCTTCTTCTATCTGCAATTATATTAATATACTGTTCTCTTCTTGTCCAAAAACTCTTGAACACATTGTACAACCAGTTGTGACGAGATACAATCAACGAATTGTACAACGTAGCGCTGTCTTTAACTGATAATGGATGATCCAAAAGGCTGTAGTCTGTAGAATCTTTAGAAAGAGGTAAGTTTTGTATAACTTTGAAAGGTCGATTGAGTCTCTGTTTATATGCCAGCTCTTTATCCACTACATCCAGCTGCGATATCAAAACTACATTGTTGTTTCTACTTATTCTAGATTCATAATTAGTATTGCTGCTGTTGTCATTGGTGGTCGTGATATTGTGAGTGGTTGACTGGGATGAGGTCTGATCAGCTTGCGTGGAAGAATCCGCTGGATTTGGGGTGGTCTGTTGGGGAGATGGTGAGGGCAAGGTACCGGAGTCAAATTGCATGGCACTGCTACTAATGTACGTACTTCTTGTATAAGACGGTTAGGTGTTCTCTTCGTCTACCAGATCAAGATCAACTAGCCTAATTAGACCATGAAAACTACATGAAGAACCTACTTGATTGAATGAAAACAGAACAAAAGGTGGAATCGGAGAAGCAAAAAAACCAGAAAAGAGCGGAAAAATTAAGCTTATGTCACTTGTTATGTCATTAGACATAAAGTACGCGTCTGTTTTGTGTGCGGTTTGGAGATGGTGGATTACACGGTAAGATGTAGTTCTGAAAAACCATATATGGATCTGTCTTAAAGACAATGCCATTGATCAAGTCCGAACATAACGAGAAAAGGGAGGTAATAGTGGTAGAGGCTTTTTAAAAAACATGACGACAAGAACAGCCAGTCAAGCTAACATAGATCTGGCTGATTTCTTGCCAAAGAAACTCAAACAACACCATCGACCAAATGTAGATGCCTTCTCCAGAGGCTCCATTATACGTGTCAAGCTTAAGAACTTTATGTCATATGCACTCACTGAGTTTCATTTTGGTCCAACTATGAATCTAATTATTGGGCCAAACGGTACTGGAAAGTCAACATTTGTCTGTGCGGTATGTATAGGGCTAGCTGGTAAGCTAGATTACTTGGGAAAAGCCTCAATGAGCTTGGATCAGTTTATAAAGACAGGAGAGAGAAGGGCTTTGATTGAATTAGAACTGAAAGCTGATAGTCAGGGGACGGTTGTAATACAAAGGGAGTTGATCAGGAAGGCTAAATCAAATTGGAACATTAATGGAAGATCATCAAATGAATCTCAAATTAAGAAACTGTTGAAGGATTATAATATTCAATTGGACAATCTGTGTCAATTTTTACCCCAGGATAGAGTCGCCAGATTCGCCCTAATGAAACCTGTGGACTTGTTGAAAGAGATTGAAAGATCATATGGTGATGGTGAGCTATTAGAACAGCACCAGAACTTGATTAAATTATACGCTGATAAAGAAGAAGAGAGCAAATCTTTACTAGAGTCGATCGAGCAATTGAAAGAGCTGAATGACAGAAGTCAAGCATTGAAAGAAAAAGCAGATCAATATCAGGAATACCAAAAGTTAGAAGAAGAACTAGAAATGCATAATACTCTTAGACCATATGTTGACTTAACTGAGAAAAGATTATTCAGAGATCAACTCCGGAGTGAACTAGATGGTGTGTCCAAGAAACTGAAACAGTTTGATCAGAATATCATGCCATTAAAGGAAACACTAGTCACGTTTGACGCTGGTGTTGAAGACGTGGAGGCCAAGATTGAGAACTATGTAGTCAAGCAAGCCACTTCAGAGAAGACTGCGAACAAATACTTGAAGGAGGTTAAAGACATTAATGAAACTATAGTGCAATTAAAGGATAAAAGAAATGAGTTGTCGACTAACTTAGAGACACAAACTGCCAATTTGAAGAAATTGCGTGATGAGTATCTGTCAGCCAAAGCTAAAGTAGATGGTGTCGAGTTTCTGCCACAGGAGGAAGCTGATGAGTTGCTTCATGCTAAAAGAATCCTAGAGGACGCTATAGTTGATGCATCTGAACCTATTGACTCACTAGATCAAGAGAAAAGAGCGGTAAATGCGATGAATACAAATTTGGAAAACCTAATCCTAGAGAACAAAAAGAACTTGAATTCTACGGATAAATTAGCCACTTTAGATGAACGTAAATTTGGTGAACTTATTCCTATTATAAGATTATTGAGAAAGCATGCGAAAAAGGAAAATTTCCAGTATTTTGAGCCTCCAGTTGTTTCTTTGGGTTTGACAGATAGAAGATATGCTGCTATTCTAGAGCAAGCAATAAAGTATCAAAATCTAACTGCGTTTACTGTCAAGAACAATGAAGAGTTTGAAAAGCTTTCCTCATTCTTATATGAAAAGCATAAAGATATAGGTAAGAAGGCGAGT
This sequence comes from Ogataea pilisensis, assembly GCA_003707685.2. NCBI lineage: Eukaryota > Fungi > Ascomycota > Pichiomycetes > Pichiales > Pichiaceae > Ogataea > Ogataea pilisensis. The sequence continues at coordinate 98,734 of PPKM02000018.1, forward strand.
ATTAGAACCTTGAGTGCCAATTCGAAAAGGCAGCCAATCATACCACGTGAAAATTTGCGTTCATTAGGATTCGATGGTCATTTGGTTGACTATGTAACTGGTCCCGACGAGGTAATACAGATGATATGTGATAATGAAAACATACATAACGTTCCTGTTTCTTTAGACGATTTAACTGACAGTCAAAGAGAAAATATTGTTAATTTAATTCATAAAGAGAATTTTCCCATAGGTAAGTATATTACCCGTGATACCGTTAATAACTTCAATAGATCAAATTTTGGTTCTAGACAAGTGACTGCTAATATAAAGACGTTCCGTCCTCAGTCACAAGCTTTCTCGGATGGTATGTCTGATGAACAGAAACAGATCATTGGCGACAAGATTACAGAGTTAGAATCCAGAAGAGTGGAGAATAATTTCGCATTGGAAGCTTTAGTATCACAGCTAGATACTAAGAAGGCAGAAGTGAAACTACTTACAAAACAAAGAGAAGAATTGCAAGCCAAGATTGTGTGGCATACTAGAAATAAGAAAATTCATGATAAGTACACAGCGCAAATGAAAACCACCGAAGATAGAATTAAGATTTTAAGACAAGAGATCAAGAAAATACGTGATAAAGAGAGTGATAGTGAATCCCTAAAATTGTTGCAAAAAATGAAAAAATTGGAATTAAGAAAACTTGATATCTTAGAATTGGTAGCTTCTGAAATTACTAAAATTCAGGTTTTAGTGGAGAAATTGAACAGAGCTCGTGTTTATATTATACAGGAAAACAACAAGAGAGAGTCTGTTGAAGAATTACATCAGTCTATTCTACTACAAAGAGAACAGCTGACTACAGATAAAGCTAGATATAAAGAAAGATATAAGGAAGCTAAGATAAGTTATAATGAAGCCATCAAACAGTATCAGGCTTCAATTCAAGTTTTGTCTGAAGAGAAAAAAGCAAAGCTAGCCGAGTTGGTTGAAAAATTAAGTGTAGATGGGGCTGTTAGTGCAGTTACTTTAGATACGGAATTATTGAGAATCTCAGCGCAGATGAAATTACGCAGAAACACAGGAGGAGCATTATCTTTGAAGAATTTAGAAGCTAATGAAAGTCAGATTAGATCGTTGGAAGCTAGAATTCCTTCTCTTGAACAAACAGTTCGAGATGTCGAACAGTCAATAGATGGAATTGTTTCTGTCTGGAAACCTAAATTACAAGAAATCATTAAAATGATAGCTAAAGATTTTAGTTCTAATTTGAAGAGCGTGGCCAGTGAAGGTGACGTTGAACTTGAATCTGAGTCAGAAAATTTTGCTGAATGGAAGTTAAAAATATTGGTTAGTTTTAGAGACAGTCAACAGTTGACACAATTAAACGCTGCCCAACAATCAGGTGGTGAAAAATCCGCCACCACTGCTGTGTTTTTGAACTCTTTGCAAGGTCTAACAAACACTCCATTCAGAGTCGTTGATGAAATTAATCAAGGAATGGACTCCAAGAATGAAAGACTGATACATAAATTGATCGTCACAAAGGCGTGTTCTAATAGTGAAGCATCCCAGTACTTCTTAATCACTCCAAAGTTATTGACTAATTTATATTATGACACTGGCATTACAGTGCATTGTATATTAGCCGGGAGATGGAGCCCAGAGTATCAAGATCAGGCCGAGTTTTTGGAAATGGGAGTTACTGAGAAGTACTCTCCTAGCGACGAATAGCAAGCTGCCATGGCATAACCTAATTTGAGTAGCAAAATCATAAATATTGAATGTATATGAATATGTATATGTATTCTAACTTACGTACTAATTCTGACGAAACCAGACTGACTTAGTATTTAATATGATTCTACGCACATTATTTACATCTCCACAAAATCCACAAAGTCCGTCCGTTGGGCTCTTAAAAGACAGAATCTCCATCTCACATCTCACAGCGGCTGAGGCAATCAAATCAGCACGCGCAATCAGAAATCTTACAACTTATCTATTGCAATCGATATGAAGAGAAGAGATTCATTTGCCTTCTTGTTTTTTCTTTTATTCTGACACAACTAGTCAATTATTTATCCTCTGAATATTTATATACACGTTGAGGTCTATAACTGTTCGTACCATGTCATCAACAGGATCTCTCAAACAACAGTTTTTGAAACTAAAGTTGTTACAAGAGGAGCTTGATTCAAACTTACAAGATTATAAAACACTCAAATCACTACAAGCAGACGACTCCGATAACCCCTCATCCGATGAACTGATTTCCGATGTATCGAAAATATTGAACTTGATCAAGTACTTGGAAGTCTTACTTATCGATGAGCTACATCAGTTGGAGAAGATCGATAATCAGTACTACAATGACCAAAGTGGAACCTTCAAGTCTTTTTATACATCTTTCAAGGAGTCGGTGCAATTTTATAATTTGAAATTAAGTGAATTAGAATCAAATGGTGTACCCTTACTTAATAATTACAGGCTCAACTCGAACAAATTAGAAACTGAATTGAAAAGAAACAAAGAAATTCGTGAAAAGTATGAGAATGAACAAAAACAAGAGAGACTGACTCGACCAAAAGTGAAAAAGACCAAGTCTGTTAGATTTAAAGAGAGCCTTATTGACTCACAGACAATTACAGCATCGTCATCATCATCCAATTTAGAATACACAAATAGACCGTATCGAGATGACCCAACGATACAAGCCTCATCAAATATTGAAGATTCATCCAAAGCTAGCCTATTCCTGACTTCCTCATCATATGGAGACGATGATTCATCTTCAGAAATGACTTCAGGAAGCAAAGATCCAATGAGCAAGTCGAATCAACAAATATTTATATATAACCAACAAGAATTATTGAGCCAGGACGACATCATCGATAATTTATCTCAGTCGGTCAACAGACAACATGGTATGTCGTTGAGTATCAATGAAGAATTGAACGATCATTTAGTTTTGCTTGATGATCTGGAGTCTGGGATAACTAGAGTTGATGGGAAGTTGGTTAAAGGGAGAAGTAATTTGACCAAGTTCAGTGACAGGGTCAAGAAGAATGGAGACTGGTGCACGATCTTCGTATTGATCGTTGTGTTATTACTATTATTGATCATTTTGAAGTGATGTTATTGAATGTGTCTGGTGGGTTGAAATTGTGTACCTTTAGGCATTTATAAGTATATCGAATAATCATACTATTAATGCATTTGGTTGTATAAATTTGGTACTAGGTAAACTAAATGAATGCAATACTTAGTTACTTGAACTATCTAAGCAAAATAATAAATAAAAGTACCCAACAAAGAAAATTAAGCTTCTCGGATTATGGCGTAGTTTTATGTATAAGAGAGCTGTACAGTAATCCCATACAAATAAGGCAAAAAGTATAGAAAACAAAGCAAAAGAAAACCTAGAAAGTCAACGAGAAGAGAGCATTAAATTAAAATAATTCAATAGTGATACAAAATACAGTCTATGGATAAGCGTAACGAAAATTAAAAAGGGAAAAAGAACAAACGAAGAATGAAAACAAAAATTAAAATATTAAAAAACACAGAGACAGAAAGTAAGTGAGTAGAAAAGCAAATGATTATTATCTTGAAAACTAAAGGAAAAACCAAATCAAAGCAATTAAAATAAATCGAAACAAAACAAACAATAATAAAAAATGTATTTCAGCAAGAGGGGTTTATCGCACATGTGTAGAAGTAAAAAAAAAGCCAAAAGGAAAGTCCTCCTTTTCTTCACAAAATCTCACAGTCTTGTAACGTTATTCAGTTTAGTTTGTAAATTTGTTCCAGAATATGATTGATTGTGTAGTTGAGATGAGGAGGAAGATGAGGAGTATTGTTGAGAAGGGTAGTAACTTTTTGAGTTGACATTAGCGTTGTTGTTGTTCTTGTTCTTGTTGTTCAAACCAGGCAATGAGTGTGACGAAGGGGTATTGGAACTTGAACTTGGGGTATTAGAAATGTAATTAAAATTGTTCATCTTGTTTGGGGAAGGAGATGAAAACGGGTCGGAGATTCCATTATGATACTGTTGTTGAGGGGATATAGAGACTCTATTCATATTGAAAGATGGTTGAGATGATGCGTTTCTTAAAATAGTAAACTTCTTATCTGAAGAGTCACTATTTGAAGTTGGGGCTCTTTGTAAGCTTTGAAATTGATGTTGGTACTGATGGGATTGTTGCTGTTGTTGTTGTCGGTGTTGCGGCTGCTGCTGCTGCTGTTGACCTTGTTGGTTTGCAGCGGCAAGGATCTTAAATAAAGAAAGAGAGTCAATACGGTTTTTTGGTCCACTTTGAGGACTTTTCTGAGTATGCTGCTGCTGTTGTTGCTGTTGTTGCTGTTCGTATGTAGCAAATATAGTGTTAATCATTGGACAAAACTCGATATCTTCCTCGACGTCAAATGATCTGTAAGTGTTCAGTTTGACTCTAGCCATCCTTTGTTGAGCGCTGGAAACTTGGAAACTTGTGCTAGCGCCATTATTGTTCATGTTTTTATTAGGACGATCAGTTTTAAGAATGACCTTGGGAAAAAAAAGAGCAATAGCCAGCCTACAAAAATGAAAAACAACACTTTCTCTGTTATTGATGTAAATATATGGTAGCTTCCATATCAATTTGACGGAGATCAAAACAAAGGAAACGTTTTAAATAATTCAAATAAAATATCCTTCATTCAGCCTTTATGGAGAAAAGAAAAATTTTTGAGCACCCTACGCTGATTATATAATAAAATTTAACTGAACCGCACCGCCTTTTTTTAAGGGGAACTGAGTGAGGCTGATACAAACAACAATACAGTTTATATACTGGCGAAATGTTCTAAGGAACAATGAATAAATAATATTTTAAAAAATAGCATGACTACTGAACCATCAAGTTTGAAATAAGAAGACCTTTGGCAGGCCACACAGGCGGAAACTGGCCGTAGAACTGACATTACACGCTTGAAACATGAGGCAGTGGAGATCAGCCATTTTATTTTATTCTGCGCGCGGCTCAGTGTGAATTTGTCACGTGACTCGTATGAGGCTCTATTGGCACGTTTTTGGGGTTGACAGATTTTTCAACTGTCTTTCTATGAGCTCTTTTGATAGAATGGTATCTGGTCTGGTTAAAAGAGTGTGAAGGGAAAGAAACAGTTAGGAGTGTCGTCTAATAAGAAGAAGTGTGCATAGTTTCAGTCATCGTTACCATCCATATAAATGCAGATATGAGTCTCCTCAAAGGAAGGATCTTTGGGTGGCAGACAAGGAGATCTTACTCCTCTAGTCGACTCCTCCTGTCTCAACAACAACCCGCTAAAAGATTCTCGCTACGAAAAAAACCTAATTCCTCCTCTTCTCCAACCACCCAAAATGAATCTGACTCTTCAGGTATCAACAGCGCATCCACTAAAAAATCGCTACTTTCATTTCCTGATAAGCCAGTTAGGGCCAGATTTGCACCGTCTCCCACCGGTTTCCTCCATTTGGGATCTCTAAGAACAGCATTGTATAACTATCTCTTAGCCAGATCAACAAACGGTGAGTTCTTGTTACGATTAGAAGACACTGATCAGAAAAGGCTTGTAGAAGGGGCTGAAGAAAGTATATATGAGACCTTAAAATGGTTGGGGTTGACAATTGACGAAGGACCAGCAGAGGGAGGCCCGTATGCTCCTTACAAACAAAGTTTAAGATCTGAGGAATATGCAAAATATGTGAACCTCTTGCTCGATAAAGGGGTGGCTTATAGATGTTTTTGCTCTAAGAGTAGGTTAGAGGGGCTCAGTGAATCTGCAAGGCTATTGAAGCCGCCCACTACCGTTTCCTATGATAGACATTGTTTGCATCATCTTTCTAAAGAAGAATCAGATACGCTGGCTCTTGAAGAGAAGAAAGTATTCACAATTAGATTCAAATCTCCAGATAGTTATCCCGAATTTGTTGACTTATTACACGGTGTCATCAACCATCAACCACAAATCAATGCCGTTGACCGTAGATTTGAGGATCCTATTTTGATCAAAAGTGACGGACTACCAACTTATCATTTTGCCAACGTTGTTGACGACCACTTGATGAAGATCACGCACGTTATAAGAGGTGAAGAGTGGTTGGCATCTACTGCTAAGCATATTGCTCTATATGACGCATTTGGGTGGGATTATCCAAAATTCGTTCATATTCCTTTATTGACTACTACAGAAAATAAGAAATTATCCAAAAGATCAGGCGATATTGACATTCTTTCGTTAAAGAAGAAGGGCTACTTGCCTGAAGCTTTGATTAATTTCAGTGTTTTGTTTGGGTGGGCGCCAAAAAGAGTACAAGGTGAAAAAGGATCTGAGATATTTAGTTTGCAAGAACTAGAAAAAAGTTTCAACTTAGAAGGGTTGACCACAGGTAATTCTAAAGTTGATTTCAAAAAATTAGATTTTTTTAACAAGTATTATCTCAATTTAAAATTGAAAGAAGATGCGCAATTTTTTCAAGACTCGTTGGATGAGATATATCCACAAATTGTGAATAAATTTGGTGACTCCATCTCTAAAGAATATGTCTCTATCGTTTTGAAGAAAGTTGGGTCTTCATTGAAAATGGTGAATGATTTATACTCCGAACAATATGCATACTTCTTCAAACTACCCGAATACTCCAAGGATGCATTATTCAAAAAATTGAATCACACTGACGATAGTAGAACTGAGATCAAGGCAATTTTACAAGAACTAATAGAAACTGCTGAATTAACTCAATTGGATTCCACTATAGCAAATATGCAACTAAAAATACCTGAGGTGAAGAATAAGCTCGTGTTCCAAATTTTGAGGTACGCGATCAGTGGTGATCAGTCAGGTACGAATTTACCTGTCATGATAGATATTTTGGGTCCAAGAGAGGTATTACATAGAATCAACCTGTTAAACGATTGTATATAGAAAAAAAAAAAACAGGCGTAATTAAATTTTATTAATTTTTTTTAAATTGTCGTTAAATACATTAAAGTCTGGATACAAATTTTGGAGTGTGTTTATATATTTTAATCATATATACCAGAGACTTATGGATTGAGTCCAGTTCAGATAAGAGTTCCCTAGTTCAAATTATCTAAGAAACTTGGATCATTAGCAATCTTTCCCTTGAATTTTGTCCACCAAAGATCAAACTTCCCAATTGGCACGTTATTCTTATCGTCCACAAACGAACTCAAAAAATTATACGCATTATTGATAATCTTGTTAGATAGAGCTTGGATCTGCTCTTTCGATAACGGGATCTGCGATGTAGAAATTGTATTCGTTAATGCGTTGGAAGCTGGCGGTAATTGGAGTGCTGGGGCAGCAGTAGCTTGCTGTTGAATTTTCAATTGATTTAACTGAACAGTTGCCGTATCATTGGTTTCAATCGATATTCCTATAATCAACTTGGTATTAGGGTTAGAGTCCGTTCCTGATTTGCCGTCCGGAATGTCCAAATCTGTATCCATATCAATGTCACCTTCATTCCTCTGAGACTGTAACTGTTGCTGCTGTTGACTGACACCACCAGCATTCCCTAGGTTGATCTTAAATATAGCACTTTGTTTCAGTGTATTCAACCCACCTAGTAACCTGAAATCAGAGCTTGGTATACCATCTTGCTGAAACTGATAGAAAATCAAAGCTGTGTAGTTTGGATCGAACACAACGTTGGGTAGTATGAATATGGATAAGTGAACCAGAAGTTTAGGGGTGATGTTATCGTAGTTGATTATGTATTTTAGAGCGTCCAGCTGGTCAGCAACCTTAATTGGTCTTCCTGCTATCGTAGAGCCAAACATGGTTTATCGTCCACACATGTAATTCATCTGATAAAGTTAAAAGGGAGAAGTGAGGTATAATGTTAGCCGTGGTATATATCAATTCATAGTAGCCTGTAAGAGGGAGGAGGATAAAGAAAGCGATTCTATCGAACATCCTAGATGTAACCGAAACACTGCCCAGAAAAATGGATACAGAAAGTAGTTTACTTGCATGTGATGAGTATCATGTGCCGGAAAAATGAATAATTTCTTCTTTCGTTATGTAATGTATTTGTCATACAGATTTGCTGTGACAGAACGCGTTTTAGGCGTTTTTTGGATTACCACTACGAGTGCCACTTTGAGTACTTGAATAGATGCGTTTTATCCTGGTTTTAAGGAGACTACACTTTACAAAGCTGGCAAAATCAACTCATTGAAGAATCTCAGAAAGTGAAAAACAAGTCACAATGGCTAGAATTGATGATTTTTTCGGGAAGAAAGCGGTGCAGACTGTGAGTATTCATAGCATTATGAATCCAAGAACAAACAAGATCAGGCTTTGCAAGCTTAAACCTAGCATTGCAGAAGCCCAGTCCCTTCAACTATTATGTTTTTTTTTCTCGATTACTAACATTTTACAACTGAATTATGGTGAAAAAATAATATTGTGTTTTACAGAACAAGGCAAAGAGAAAACAAGCCTCTGCTTCTCTTTCCACGTTGTCGCAACCTGCGAAGAAACAGAGACCAGCGGAACCGCATCTTGATTCTCATGCCCAGAGCACTTCGACATACTTCAATAAGAAGAAGGAACCTAAAGCCGAGGTAATAAATCTTGATTCAGGTAGTGACGATGAAGATACTATTCAAGAAGTAAAAATTGTGCCCGCTAAGACTCCTCTAACCTCAAGATCCGCGCTGCAAAACTCCTCCAAAAAATCAACACCAAGGACTCCAACTAAGAAAAGACCTAGAATTGATGACTCAGATGAAGACGAGAATGATGTAGAACCTGCTTTCACTGATACCTATGGTGAGAATCAAAAACTGAGAACTGAAAACGTTAGTGAAGATGAAATTGTAGTGGTGAATCCAAGGAAAAGATCTCCAAGGAAACCAGCTCATTCGATTGCTATTGAAATTCCATCTCCTAAGCCCATATCTGTTAATATCCCAGTTAAGAATAAGAAAGCTTCAACTAAACCTCCCGCTGCTTCTACAGGTGGAACAAGTGCTCATGACGTTCTCAAGACAATCCCAGATGCCCACGAATCCTACCTTCAAGTTGATCCGGATGCTGCAGGTTTGAATTTCTGGCAATTGAAAGCTAAACAAGACACTGGGGGAAGTGCCCCAATGAACGACCGCACTTTACCTGAAGGTGCGCCTAACTGTATGAATGGTTTGACTATTGTGTTCACTGGTGTGTTGCCGACAATTGATCGTGATGAGTGTGAGAGAATTGCTGCTAAATATGGTGCAAAAGTTACTAAATCGATCAGTGGCAAGACTAGTTTAGTTGTGATTGGTCGTGATGCTGGTCCGAGAAAGATCAAAATGATCAAAGAGAAGAAAATTAAATGTATTGATGAAGACGGATTTATTGAGTTGATCACTAAAATGCCTTCGGATGGAGGTAGTGGAGCAACTGCACAATTGGCACTTGCCAAAAAAGAAGCTGAAGAACAACAAGCAATTGAAGAAGCCAAGCAGGAAGAACAGAAATATAGAGAACTTGTAGCCGCACGCCAAAAAGAAAAACAGGGTAATAAGTCTTTTCAAGTGGAGAAACCTTCTGATAAACCTGATAGTGAAAAGTTATGGACTGTCAGATATGCCCCTACTGAAATGAAGCAAATTTGTGGTAACAAGACAAATGTCGATATGTTGTATAATTGGTTACGGGACTGGTTTGATAATCGCAAAAAAGGTTTTTCACTGAATGGTGCCATCAATACCTATAGAGCTGTGCTGATCAGTGGTCCTCCAGGGACAGGTAAAACCACTGCAGCACATTTGATTGCCAAATCTTTAGGATATGATATTATTGAAAAGAATGCGTCTGATGTGAGATCAAAGAAACAACTAAATGATGTTTTGAAATCTTCGTTAAACAATACTTCCGTTGCAGGCTACTTCAATCAATTGAAATCGGGTGATGAAAACAATAAAAAGATGGTATTGATCATGGACGAAGTTGACGGTATGTCTAGTGGTGATCATGGTGGAGGTGCTCAATTGTCTCAATTTTGTAAAATTACTGACACCCCAATGATCTTAATTTGCAATGACAAGTCATTGCCAAAGATGAGAACATTCGATAGAACTTGTTACGATATGACCTGGAGAAGACCTTCAGGAAAGGAAATGAAATCCAGACTAATGACAATTGCACTTAGAGAAGGACTTAAGCTGGATCCTAACGTTATTGATCAATTAGTTTCAATCACACATAATGATATTAGACAGATTATCAACATTATGTCCTCTGTTGCCAGAACTCAAAAGAATTTGGACTACAATGATACAAAACAAATAGAGCAATCATGGCATAAGGAAGTTGTTTTAAAATCGTTTGATATTGTTGGTAAATTGTTGAGTGGTGGCTTATATGGATCCAATCCAAGTTACACTTTAAATGAGAAAATAAACTTATATTTTAATGATATGGATTTCGCACCGTTAATGATTCACGAAAACTATAGAAATGTGAGACCAAAAAGATTGAATGGAATTTCTCCACAGAAGCAAAATTTAGCTCATCTAGAATTATTAGAAAAAGCTTCCAACTCTATCTCAGAATCAGATCTTGTCAGTCAATTGATCAGAGGTGGAGAGCAACAATGGTCGTTAGCCCCATTCCATGCTGTCACGTCGTCCATTTTGCCAGGATCGTATTTGGCAGGTGCTCTCACAGGAAGAACAATGTTTACATCTTGGCTAGGTCAAAACTCAAAGAAAAACAAATACGACAGAATCTTACAAGAATTACAATATCATTCTTCAACAAAGACAATGACAAATAATCAGGAATTAAGACTTTCTTATATCCCATACATGATCAAGATGTTAAGTGATCCACTGCTGGAGAACGGAGCTGATGGTATTGACGATGTGTTGAAGTTAATGGATGAGTATTATCTTACCAAGGAAGATTGGGACAACATGATGGAATTTGGAGTCGGTAACACGGGCAGAATGGATATGAAATTGAAGAAGATAACAACTCAGACAAAGACCTTATTTACAAAGAGATTCAACGCGTACATACATCCAACTATAATATACAAGACCGGTGATTCTGTAAATAAAGGTAATAAAGGCAAAGTGGCAAAGCCGGATTTAGAGGATTATGTTGATGATGATGTGGACGTTAAAGACGAAGTTGATGCTGATGATGATGATGATGAAGTGGATATCAAGAAGGATAAGTTGATCAAAGAGATCAAGCCTAAGAAGAAGACCACTTCAAGGAGTAAAGCCGCTCCTAAGAAAAATAAAAAGTGACATATTTATATTTATGATTATGTTTATGTTTATGTTTATGTTTATATAACGCTACAGCTGATTTTCAGACTCACGTCCTTCATAATAAATTGTACCATAGATATGCTGTTTTGACAAAAGATGTGTATATTTCTACCAACTGTAATATTATACTGGTGTAGAAGTCCCATAATCGACACATTCCCCACCATTCAACACTTGGAATCTCCGAAGGAGTCGTTTGCCGAAAAAGCAAACTTTTCAAGGCGCAGTGACTGACTGGTGACCGCTGAACACATGTCTGAAATTTCACTCGTTTTACCTCTACGGATGCATGTTTCCAAACAGGAGTCTCGCCGTTAAGAGAGATCAACGCATGCTGTTGTTGGCTCTGAAGTTGTATCAACCTTCTACGTATTTCCATCGAATAGAGGAGTTCTGTTTACACCAATAGATTCAATCGTGAAGTCATAACTCATAGGGTTTTTTTTTATTTTATTTTTTTGCGTCGTTTGAGTGAGTAGAATTCACAGAATCTTCGGTAAAAAAACGTGTGTTGCTTCGCTAATACTCTAGAATATATGCTTTGAATGCTAATATTTCCTTTTTAAATTTATTCGACTTCAAGAATTCTGATAATTAGCCAGGCATCCTTGTCTACGAGCATATACAACTATACAACATGACGACGCCACCACTACTACGTCCTCCAGGATCAAGTCAAAAGCCGTCGGTGAATCTGAGAGATAAACTATCCTCCTTGAAAGTACAAAATATAGACGCTGCTCCTACGAATCCTCCTTCTCTTGTATTACCCACTGGAAATACATTTAAACCAATAAAATCCTGCAATGGAGATAAGTTCAAGCTACCTAAACTGAAAATAGGCACGAATAGTCGATCCTCCCAACCGCAGCCATTGAAGTTAAACGTACTTGATATACCCTCCTCCTCCTCCTCATCTTTTGCACTCAATACAGACCTTACGACACCCATCCGAATAGATACATTATCACTTACACATCCGCATGCAAATATTTATGACGATCGAAGACTCAGCGACTCAACGATTGCAAGCAGCACAATAACCGATACCACCTCTACCATTATTGAAAACCCAAACAGCGCTACGCGCAGTGCTGTTGACGGGTTTCCTTCACCCCTACTCAACTCTATCAGCAATATGTCAATTCAGCAGAAAATTGAGGATGAAGGATTGGTAAGTAAATGCCTGGAAGACCTAAACGAAAACGAATGGAAAAAGCTATCATCCCTCGATCAAATAGATACCCTTGAAATACTAGGTGAAGGTAATGGGGGATCAGTGAAGAAGTGTAGACTGAAAACTACAAGTCAAATATTTGCTTTGAAGACCATTACCGCGGATCCTTCACCAGAGTTTCAGAAGCAAATTGTGAGAGAATTGAATTTCAATAAATCATTTCTAAGTCCTTACATCGTAAAATATTATGGAACTTTTTTCAATGAAGATGATGCTTGTATCTGTATCTGTATGGAGTATATGGGAGGAAGGTCATTGGATGCAGTTTACAAGAATTTTAAAAGCAGAGATGGGAGGGTTAGTGAAAAAGTGTTGGGAAAAATCTCTGAAGGAGTCTTGCGTGGGTTATCTTATTTAAATCAACAGAAAATAATGCACAGAGATATCAAACCTCAGAACATTCTTCTTGATTCTTCAGGAAATGTCAAACTCTGTGATTTCGGGGTCAGCGGAGAAGTGGTGAATTCCTTAGCAACGACTTTCACTGGAACGTCATTTTACATGGCTCCAGAAAGAATTAGAAATGAGCCTTATACCATTACGTGTGACGTTTGGTCACTAGGTTTGACATTACTTGAAGGAGCAATGGGTTATTTCCCCTTCGCTTCATCCAATCCTAATCTACAAATCTCTCCAATTGAATTGCTACTAATAATTTTGGAATTTGAGCCGAAATTAGATGATGAGCCTAGTGAGAACATCGTATGGTCTGCCAGTTTGAAAGATTTCTTACGTATCGCTCTCATAAAAGATAACGGAAAAAGACCAAGTCCGAGACAAATGCTGGAACATCCGTGGATGAAAGGACAAATCAATAAGAAGGTTAAAATGGATAAATTGGTTCAATATTGTTGGGGTGATAACTTATAAGCAACAAATGAAATATGACATATTAGAATAGCGAATCCTACAGATACAATTAAGTACCTCAAGACTATATATAGTTATGTGCATCTAAATCTAATTTATGATACTCTGTATATGATGACTACTGGCAAACAACTGATTATGATTATAATAGTATTTGTATTCGTTTCAAACAAGTAAGAAAAATAGATATCAAGGCGACAGTTGGTTTCAATTTTGAAAGTTAAAAAGATAAATCGGGCTCAACTGGGAATTGAACCCAGGACCTCCTGCACCCAAAGCAGGAATCATACCACTAGACCATTAAGCCGAATTGTTACTACTAGGAAATTTAATTTGTATGTATCTTCTGGTAATAAGAGATTATACCCTTTTCAATCCTCAGTAATTAAATCAAACAAATATAGTAACATCAATTCAACCGAATAAGTTTATATTGTTTTTTAATAAATATGTTTTACCTTCAGCTTACTTTATATATTGTTCTTTAACAACTTGATTCTAACTCTTCTTCTTCTTTAAAAGAAACTTACAGAAAGCTTCCAAATTCATAAAGATAATTTGAAGCTTTTTATCATAAAGTTATTCTCATATGAACCAACCATCGAATTATAAACTTGTTTCTCCTTTAAGCCGTTGCGCAGAAGATATGTTGTAGTTACAGTTTCTTCTCAACCTTAACCTAAAATTTGCAATCTGCTACATACGAAGTGAAGTAACAATTATGCAAAGAAGCAAGTAAGAACCTTTTATAATAACCCTGCTCCACATCTTACGTTTTTTCCTCCTAGCAGGTTTCACCCTAACAAAAATTGCCTCTCTTTATTTGTACCGTTTAATTTTCTATATTGCTGATATTCAATGAAGCAGCAAATACATTGCTGTCCTTAAGCCCATCATTAATAATGGATCTTTCTACTCGCTAGAAGTTCATATACACAAAATGATTTTAGCGTCATTTCTACTATTTGTCATTATCTATCCTGTTATTGACCTTATACACTATTTTGATAGCATAGTGTTTAAGAGAATGGAAGAATCTTTAAGACAAATGGGCAATTCCGGGCTGAACAAGTAGGAATTAAGAACTAGACATTTAAGTGTTATCAAGAAAGCATACATATGCACTTATTTCTCCTATTTATTCCCCTTCTCCTTTAAAAAAATGGAATTTTCTTTTTCATGTAAAAGAGAATTATGCATATCATTACTCCACACAACCACTTAAATAGCTACTCAAATGAACCCGTTTTAACCGGTTTATATATTAACTTCTTCCCTGCATTGGTTTATATTTTCAAAACTAACAGATCTCCAAGTTTCCATAATTTGAGAAAATGATATACTTCTTGCGATAACGCAATGAATATTGTCTCCATAAGGATTCACAGCTCATCAAAGCATAGCATATACGGGCACTGGGGGAAGCTACGTTGCAATGAAAAAAAAAAGCTAATCTTTGTTTACTGACATTCAAAGAGTTTGGTTCATATCTGAGTTTTAGTATACAATTTTACATATGTGAGTGAGCTACAACACATTGCTAACCTGTTTTGTATCATGCACGCTATCTTGAAGATCTCTTTGCATATCCTTCATATTATCTACCAACTTATTAAATGTCTTCTTTAGTGATTGATGGTCTACTTTTCTTCTCTTGAGGATGTCCCTTCTTCCATCCTCAAGGTATGAATCTGAGCCACTTTCTGAGCCAGCATCTGAATTTTCTCTCGAGCTTTCATCGTCTCTTTTGTCTTGTGTTGTACGAGATCTCTTTCTAGTCTGTTTCTGTAACAGTCTAATGTATCTATCTTTCTCTCTATCTAATTCGCATCTTTTCTCTTCCAGATTGGTTAACATTCTTTCAAAACTTCTGCTGTTCAATTCACGCTCAAGTTTCAGTGACTCCAATTTGGTTTCAAAATCAATGTTGTTTCTGTCTTGTCTTTTCTTCAAGTTCAAAACTTCATCTTTGATAGTGTTCAGCTCTTTCAAGACAACATCTTTAGATTCGGAAGCAAATCCTTTGATCAATTCTTCCATGTTGTTAAACTTATCCATCACCAGAAATTCCTTGGAAGATGAGGATGAGGCTGTATTAGCAGTAGGCGACGACAGCGACTTAAGCTTGATCTCTTGTTCTAACTTATGTAACTCTAATTCCTTAGTTAATCTTCTGGCTTCTACTTCTCTTTCTAATAACTCTGCATTCTTCTGCGCTTCAGTATATCTTGACTGTTCACTTTGATTGCTTGCAGATATTCTACTCAAATCAGTCTCATTCCATCGTCTAAGAGTTGATGATTCTGGTATAGGCTTATCCATGGTAGTGGGTGGTTTATTACTTACTCCAGAGTCTTGCTCGCTGTATAGAACTGAGCGCAACAAGCTGGAACCGATGGATGTTAATGAATCTAGCAATCCATTTTGTGCCTTCATGGGACTCTTGGTAGTTGAAAATGGCTTGGAAATTCTGTAAGAATTGGCGACTTTTGTTGTTCGGTTCGGGGTTCTGTACATTTTTTTCTTAAGTGAGTCCAGCACGCTATCGGTTTTGAGTTTATCCGGGTTTGATATGTTTCTAATTGGCGATTCTCCTAATAACTCATATAGCTTCTTTTCTCTGGTAGTGATGGATGGTTTTAATATTGACCTTGGTCTTCCATTGTTCAAACTTGGGTTGTTCGGTAAAAAAGATGGAGTTTCGTAAGGTGTAGAATGTGACGATGATGGTTCTCTAGGGGCGCAAGTTCTATAGTTTGATTGGGTTGGGTAAGTCGAAGAAGACCTTGAAGTGCTCGACCTTAGTCTAGTCTTTATACCTCTAGAGTCTGCATAGTCATCTGATGACTTGAGAAACTCATACGCATCTGTTGATCTTTTCTTCTTCTCGTAGTCTGTAAGCTTTGTATCTCTTGAGAACTTGACCCTGTCTCTTTCAGATCTGAGCGGTTGTCTTAGTTTCGGAGGAAAGTCAGCCATCTTGATCGAAAAATAGACAAAGTTATTATCTGTCAGTATCGGTATATTATCTCTGTTTGATCAATTTAGATCCCCTGACTAAGAACTTCCAAAATAATGGAAGTAAATATTAGCCAGTCGAAACAACCGATGCCTTGAGAAACACACACATCAAACACATCAAATCTAAATAGATAACCCAAAGCAAAACAAACGCGTCAAAATAGACAGCATTACCTAATCCATGTTTTTTAGATCTCTTCCTCACATGAGTGGTGGTCTCTATTTTCACTTATCATGTCAACCGTGTTCCACTGTCGGTTCTTGTTTATTGGCATCACACCAAAGATTGCTTACAAACATAAAATTCAGAGCTGAGCATGCACTGCTGATTTAAGAAGAGGCAGAACACGAAACAATGGACAACTCAGCGGTGTTACCCATCTCTTTGAAACCTTCTAACCTCAGACCTCTGGCCTACCGAGTGCTATCCAAAAAATATGGTCTAAATATCCAATCCAGTGCCTTAGAGATTTTGAGTCAGTACGTGGGATTAAAAATTGGCAATGAGTGGAGAGGCCACAAGACCATCGACTTTTTAGAAGCGATTGCTAAGATATGGAAAGAGCAGGACAAAGGATTGTTCCTTGATGGTGATAGTATCGCTCTTATAATAAAAGAAATATCAATGAAACAAGACAGAGAAAGACAGACGAAATCTGCTAGCTCCAGTAGTGCCTCTGTTCTTAGATCCCAGTCCCAGATGCAGCTTGTAGGAAGAATAGATACCATTGTGGATGAAG
This sequence comes from Ogataea pilisensis, assembly GCA_003707685.2. Taxonomy (NCBI): domain Eukaryota; kingdom Fungi; phylum Ascomycota; class Pichiomycetes; order Pichiales; family Pichiaceae; genus Ogataea; species Ogataea pilisensis. The sequence goes on from PPKM02000018.1 coordinate 115,908, forward strand.
AAAACAATGAGACAACTATTTCGGGACCTCGTTTTGAGATTCATAGCGACAATTCCCAGCAAACAAATCTAAACAAAACTGTAGCAAAAGAAGCAGTGAAGGTTGCAAGATGGCAAGACTATTTCAAACTGATTGATGCAGAAAGTTATGCGAGAACTAAATACAACCATCACAGAAAGCAATTCGATGTTTTACCCAAGCCTCAAACTAGTGCGTCAATTGGCGGAGCTTTACTAAGATTACCAGAGATTCAAGACAACGTGGACTACTTCATTGACAAATACTACTTATTAAAAGATAGGCTTTTGCGAAATGAAAATTTTCAGCCTGCGTCATATAGCGCTATCAACTCTATTACAGGTTCTACTCATTCTGCCATTCAACATCAACAAATAACGGCGATCAAAAATCTGCTAGGAAGACATGGTAACAGATTCTTACTTTTTGGTCTTTTAACGAGAAACTCCATTGGATTATGGCAATTACAAGATGATACTGATCATATTGAGTTAGAAATAAGTCAATGCATTTTTCCTGAAAATTCTTTCTTCACACCTGGAAACTATGTCATCTGTGATGGCATTTATTCCAATAGTTCCAAATTCTATGTGAGCTCCATGATTCATCCCCCTTCAGAGAAAAGAGAATTATCTCTTGAGTCTTTGGGAAACTTAGACTTCAACTCCATATATTCCAAAAACGGTAGAATAGACAAATCATTAAAGAAAGAGCTTCTCTTAATGGAAAGGAAGCAATACAACTATAGACTTATTTTTCTAGGAGGAGACTTATATCTCAATGACTTGAAAGTGCTAGAAGGATTGAAAAAAGTTTTCATAAAGCTGACAAAAGACATCGAAGAAGAAGGCCAAGAACCAATCGCTATAGTGTTCAATGGTCCATTCACAGAAATCTCATTTGGATCTACTCCTGCATCGTCATTAACTCAAACTACATCATCAGGCATTTACAAATCTTATTTTGATTCTCTTGCTGCCATTTTGGAAAAATTTCCTGTGTTATGCGATACAGTCAAGTTCGTTTTCGTTCCAGGCGATAATGATCCTTGGTCTTCCATGGTTACGAAGGGTTCAAACTCTGTATGGCCAAAATTTAAGATACCGAAAGTGTTTGGAAGTAGGATTACAAGGTTAGTTAAAGATATTGAGTGGGGCACTAATCCAAGTCGACTCAATTATCTCACGCAAGATATATTGATAGTGAGGGATGACTTGGGTGATCGTTTCAGAAGAAATGACATTACCTGTTTTTCTAAGGTTATAGACGAGGAAGAAGAGAGAACAGAAGAAGAGTTGGCTATCGACAAGCTGTATATACCAAAAATTTCCTCAGACATTTTTGAATCAAGGAAGCTTGTCAAAACATTACTAGACCAAGGAAACTTATCACCATTCACTACTTCAATAAGACCTGTTTTCACAAACTACAGTAACGTTTTGAGTTTGATTCCATTACCTACGCTTCTTGTTCTCACTGATACTACATCCCCACAATTCGATCTGGTCTATGAAAACTGTCATGTTATTAATCCAGGAAAGTTCTATTCGCGTAACAGGGTAAATTATATGGAATATGACCCTTCAACTAGAAAAGCTAAACTCGAAGAATTATACTGAAGTTGACAAGTACTGAATATATGTAGATATAGATATACGTATAAACAATAAATGAATACCCTATGATATGCACACCACCACTACATCAGTCATTTCTTTAATATGGGTACTTTTTAATAGTTTTGGAGATTTTACAAGGGAGACAATATATTGGATCAATCTCTACAAGATCTTCAAATCTCAGTAGACTTAGCCCGGCAATTCCAAATAAAGTATGATACACATCCACTTGATTATCAGGTCTATCACTAATTCCACCATTCTCCTGATCTTGGCAACTCAAGATAAACTCTCTTAATTTATCTTTATTAATGTAGTCCAATTTCCCAAGAATATCCAAACATGACAAGACCCACCAACTGTAACAAACGTCGGGCAATTTTTCAGGTCTGCCGTTTAAACCGCCATTTGAAACCTGTCTCTCACTCAACCACCATACCAATAACTCTTTATTTTTTAACTTATCTAGCGTCCCAGTAATTGCAAGCGTTCCTAAACATGTGAATGCTTGGGCAGCATGCGATTCAGCACCTGGCACCATACCAAAAGCGCCATCAAAATTCTGGCAACTCAATACAAAGTCAACGGCAGGATCCACTATTTCTGGTGTCAACTCCTCCAATATTGCTAGTGACTGAATCCCAGTATAGACAAATCTGGTGTCGACTTCTCCAAATCTATCACCTTGAAATGATCCATCAGGCAACTGCAAGTTTTTCAAGAAAGTCACAATTCTATCTCTCTTATCATAGATGGCGTCTAATCCGTCAAACATCTTCAATATTTGTAAAGCCGACAAAGTTGAAAGAATGTGAGAGTCGTGTCTTGGGAAAGATCCAAACCCACCTTGTTTTTCATCGTAACACGTCAAGACGAATTGAATAACGTCGTTTTTATCAAATTCAGACTCTGCATTCATTATAAAAAGAGCACATACTCCCCAGTACAGACCATTAATTCTGAGATGTTCTGTCATCCAGTATTGTAAGAATTGCTTCTGGTCATCTAATGATTTAATGTATTTGATGTGCTTGTCTCTCAGTAGTCTGAGTTCTGTCTTATTTTCGGCCATTGCTGCTTCAATTAATTCAACTAGTGCTCAAAATATAACAAAATCTTCTTTCAGTCGCTATATCAATCCACAATACAGTCTTGTACTTAACGATCCACTATGCCCGTCCCCTAGTAGAGAGATAAGTCCTTGTTTTATGTCATGTAAAATGTATAATTTGGTGTAGGGATGCAATTGTTTTTAAGTATTTAGATTTTCACCCCCTTTTCTTACCACCTTCAAGTGATGATTGATCAATGCAAAAAAATATTTTGGTTAATTAACGGTTCAGTTTTACAACATTATAAACATAAATATGTAATCAAATTATTAATAATTACAACTTATTAGCCAACCGGTTAATCGACGAATTAGCAGACAAATCCTCATTTACCAGGTCTCCATCATACCCGATTTCAAGCTCCCCTCCTCCCCCAGAGGCAGTAACCGAGTTCAGTCTCGTAAGTGAACTCTTCATCCTTCTTCTATCAACTAACATGAATTGCATCTGCTGTCTGATGGAATTCAGAGCCACTCGTTGACTACTTATCTCGTCTTTGATTCGAGTGTTTTCATTGGCTAATGAGTTCATCAGGTGCTTGTTCATTTCAAACTCACTCATAATGGGACGTAATCTTTCAAGATCAGTACGCAATCTTTCAAATTCCATTATTAGGTGGATATAATCTTCGTCTTCCAAGTTATTGAAGAACTTAGATACTTGTGGAGTTGTCGAAGAGCGATTGTGGTCTATAACTTCTTCTAACTGTAGAGAGTAACCCAAATTGGTAAGTTTCCCTTGTATAATGGAGTCCAAGACTGTAGACAATTGAGTTCTCAAAAATTTGTTTTCATTTGTCAATACATCTAATTTATCCTCCTGAGTCTCGAAATAGCCTGTCAACTTGATAAAAACACATTCACCTACATGAATCTGATTCAACAACTCTCGACTACCTTTCCATTCACAACCAAATTTATTACCTGGACATTTCAGATGAATTTTTTCACAATAGCTTTCATGTTTGTTTAATAATTTAATTGGAAAATCTAAATTACAGCCGTAACATTTGACAAAATTTTTAGGGCATTCATTTTTTAAATGATCTTCTTTAGTAATCTTGTTTATTGGAGTCTGACACTTTTCGCATTCAAACATTATATGAGGACAAGTTTTCTTAATCCTTTTTTCTATTAAGTCTTCCTTTGAATTATCTTTATTCCCTTCAAGAAGTGTGCGTTTCTGTTCATCTTGCCATTGATCATAATCATCGTCAGTGTCATCATTCAAAATCATTCTTCTAGTTAACTCCTTACACACTATGCCATCATCTCCTCTACTTCGGTCACATTGAAATCTAGTATATCCACAATCATTCAACAAGTGTATCTTAATCTGCCACCTTGATCCGACCCACTGGCAACCACGAAGGTCATTCAGACATTTAACTTTTAAATCATCCGTGATATTCGATATAATTATAGGAGATGGGAAGATATCACTAGTATTTTTCTCTTGTTTTTGTTGTTCATCTTCAGTGCCCCCCTCATTATTGTGGTCGTCGTCTTTCATCGCTCCATCGAATTCTTCATTATAACGCAACGGAATTCTATCTAACGGACACTTACTACCCAACGGAGACTTTAGTGTTTCTATAATGCAAGTCTTGCAAAACGTATGCCCACAAATTGTAGTGTATGGATTAATGAAAGGGAGTTGACAAATTGGACAATTCAAGTGTTCCGGAATGGAAATATACGACAATGATCTTAGATCTATGGGGCACTCATGGTTTGAATATACATCAAATCCCGATAATTCATTGTCTTGAGATTTTTCTAATTGGATCTGTTGCAGATTCCTACTACTGTCATTGTCATTATTATTAGGTTCGTCTTCTGTATCTCGAAGTAGCTCTGGAGTAGCTGTATGGGACGATGATACAATCGATTCATTGTTCAGGGGTGAAGGTTCTCGCTGATCTTCAAATAAGAGGTTACCCACCTCTCGATCTATTACATCCATCTTGTTAAAAAAAAGTTAACCCTAAGATACTATCAATCTGTTCATATGACAAGGCTAGGTATACTGAAATTATCCTCTTGAAAAGGGGTCAAATATAATATGGAACTAGGCAAGATTGCTACTTTAGCACACTTCATTTAATACACAGATAGAGAGATAGGCAAGAAATTGGCTTCTCGGCCTCTACTTACTGTTTTGGGTACAGCACAGCCGTGTACAAATTGAAAGAATTATATACAAGTAAATCTCGAACCCCGCAAGCAACTGATGTGCCATACATTAGGTAAGCCACGAGTTAATCAAAAAGGGGATGGGATTTTCCAGCAAGTACTGTTCGTTAATAATTAATAATTAAGGAGAAAATTGATATTGATACAGTGTATCTCTATGCAGCCAAAATGCAATCGAAGTCTAACTTCTATCAAGGCTGCCTGGAGAAAGTTTAGAACTAAAATACGCTTCAAAAGCCCATGAAAACAAAAAAACCAAATAAGTAAAAGGAAAGCTAAAGCAAAAAATAATAAACGGTTGAATAAAATAGGAGATAATCGGATACAATGTGACATAACCTCATGAATAAGTGCTTCATACACTAAAGAAATTAAAAGAAAAACCCATCCAACAACGTTTATGGAGTGTTGGGAACTTCATCGATGTGTTCGTTGATAATGGTCTCAGATAGCTTTTCTTGGTCATCCTTGAAGCCTCTTCTCTTCTTGGCTAAAATCTTAGAAGCTTTGATATTGAAACCACCTGTAAGAATCTTTTGAGTTTCCTCTAGCTCCAAGTTTGATAATTCTGGATAACAGAAATAAACAAAGATAATAGAAACTACCGTGATACCAGCAAATAGGGCAAATGTACCCGTTGGGGTAATGTTTTGTAACATGGTTAAAAATGTGGAAGATATAACTAGAGAACCAGACCAGTTTGTAGCAGTGGCATAACTAGCACCTAAGCCTCTAACCGATTGAGGAAATAGTTCAGATTGTTGCCATGGAACATTACCGATACCAACAGCATATGAAGCAACGTAACCAATCATAGCCACAATAATTACAATTCCCCAATCGCTAACATCAGATTTAACAATAGCAGAACCTCCAGCAAATTGGATATCAACAAAGTGAAATGCAATCGCATTCAAGATTAAGAAACCAAGCATAACTGGTAAAGCTATCATCAAGATACGTCTACGACCAACTCTGTCGATGACAAAGAATGCAATCACAGTCATAATGAAGTTAGTACCTGCGACAATAAGGGACACAGCAGTTGAATTATCAAAACCAATAGCTTTGAATATAGTAGAAGAGAAATACATTAGAGAGTTGAAACCAGTGAACTGTTGTATACCTTGTAAACCTGTACCAATAATTAGTGCTCTGAAATTTGAAGGAACTGTATGAATCTCTTTGACCGTGTTACAGAACCTTTCAAAAACGTTGTTACCTGGAATAGACGAATTCAAAGATTGAATTTCATGAATCTTAATGTCAATCAACTCAGGAGTAGCAGCAGTATGAGTTCTGGCAATGATTTTTGCAGCTTTTTCAACCTTATTCTTCATGATTAAGAATCTTGGAGTTTCTGGCAAGAAAAAGAAAGCAATGATTTGGATAACACATGGGATAATCGACAAACCCACAACAATTCTCCAACCGTTATGAACGCTGTCCAAACCGGCACCAATTGCATAAGCAATTAATTGACCACCGGTAATACCTAAACAGTTAATGATAACTAATCTGCCTCTAAATTTAGAAGGAGCCAGTTCAGAAATGTAAAGTGGGGCAATTAGTGATCCGATACCGACACCAAAACCCATGACAAATCTACCAGAAATCATTGTCCAAACAGTCTCCGAAGCACATTGAATGACAGCACCAATAATAAACAGAGAATTCGAAAACATTAAGACTGGCTTTCTTCCGAAAACATCAGCACAAAATCCAGCACATATAGCAGTTATTAGAGCACCCAATGATGTAGCAGCAGTAATGAATTGCTCTTCACCGTAAGTTAAAGGCTTACCAAAGTCGTCTCCAATGGCAACTAACGCAGATGAAATATAACCCGTGTCATAACCAAACATAAATCCTGAAATTGAAGTTAAGAAGGTCAAAATAATCACTAATGGGGCAGGTCTTCCATGATCCATCGTCATCATCATTGATGTATCATCTTCGTCATTTATTGGAGTTAAATTGGTATCACTTGGTGTTGTTAAGGCAGAATCTTCAATGGTTTTTTCTTGAGCTACAAGAACCGCTTTTTTGGTGTCAAGCTCATTTGTTGAGATCGATAATGATGATGACATGCTAGTGATATTGCCTTGTAATCTCCGTAGTTACAAGCCCGTTTTATTTATATTATATTAATGCGCAATGCGTGATAGGGAATACCTGCGATTCAAAAAGAACGATAGCAAGGGAAATGATGAGGTACCAGAATAAAAACAGAAATCAAATGGAACGGACACAAAAAAATGTATGAAAGAATTTGAAGGCTTTATACAAAATATCAAATTATACTTATAGAGAATGTTATAATAAACGAGAGAAATACTTGAAGAAAATCTAGATGTTTCTACTAAATAAGAACGGGAAACATGCAGCATTATAAAGCAAAGTATAGAAACCTAAGGAAGCGTGTTAGAAATGGAAAAATTCGCCGTGTTTTGTCTGCCACAATTGGCCATGGGTTCGGACCGCTGGCCGAAGATTGTTTTTTCTGAGGGTTTTTGGGACTGTGATTGGCTGGCCGGACGCGGAACAACAACGCGAGCTGCGGTAGAATTTCCGAAAGAGGGGGTGTCTTTACCAACGGGAGCGACCATCAGAAACTTCGCGAAAATTCCTTGTTTTATTGTGATGGTATAGAATAGCCGGTGGATCGTCTTAGAGAATTTGTCCTGTTGCCTTATATTTTGAGAAAATCCTCTGAGAAGATTCACTGACTATATATGATTGTAAGGGCATGAATTCAAGATATGGTGTTGATAGGCGACTTTCCCACTCGGAGTAATTACCCAGGCAGTTCTGCGACACACTTGCTCTGATCCTGTGGTCTTAGATACGGATGTGACTGATTGCCTGAGATATGGGTATTCGACCTCTACCTGTTGTTGTTTATTTCATACTTTAGGCGTCTGTTAAGACTATGCCGCACTCATAGTGAAGACTAGAGAATATGGACCGTGCCTTTTTTTGGGTTATTCACTACAAATAGTTCTCCAAATTAAAAAGAGTGTATGTGATGTGAACAAAGGGTATCGTGAAATACCTGTAATTGGCTACGCTGATCTAAGAGTATTATTAAAAGAAGAATGCATCACCAATGGAGAATGGGGTACGAATCTGGATGATTGAGGAGTGGGTGGCCCATGAAATTAGTTAACATTCGGTTTGCTTTAAAGAAGTATTTTTCTGGAATTGTGATATTCTCGTTTTCATACTGGCACAACAGCGGCGGACCTCCTGCCTGCATATATAGAATGAAATCAGATTGTTCCGGCGGGGTGATGTTTCTGCGTTGAGCCAAGTCATAGTAGAAACACTTGATCCGCAGTGTGCAACAAACAAACTACACATTCGCAGAAAACCATGTAGTACACCGCCTTTACTTCCCCTAACAAAAGACAGAGACGCACGGTCGGCCAAATATCCGAATCCCTCTCAATCCCCATGTTTCTGTGGTCAATTACATGTACTCTTGTGCCCGAATTTGGTATCTACCTGCCAATTCCTGTTATAACTTTGCAACTTGCATATAGGAATTTATTATTGGTACATGTTTAGCTCAAGGTATAATTTAGATGATGTTCATTCCACTGTATCCATAAGATACTCAGTAAACACCAACCTATGCTCGAGAGGAGTGCGAAGAATATCTCTCTTGATACCATTGCCATCACCTTCAGAAGACTAGCATTTTCTCTAAGCAGAGCTGTAGTGAAATAATCAAACGTATATTTCTACCCCAAACTTCTACATTAGACTGGACCAGAAACAAAAACTGTTTCGGATCTCCAAACACTTCTTTGAATCTATCACCAAAAGTGCAACTCTTATACGTTCTGTTGTTCATATTGTACAACTACTAAGGCCGGTCTTTCTTTCTACATGTCATCATAACCCTATGGAAGCAACAGATGGTCTTCTCGACTCTTCTGTCTATTTTTCTTTCAATTGGAATATGAACCATGCCAACCGGCTCCACCTTATTAATCATTTCTAACGAGCAAACACATCATACATAAAAGTCTCGATGCTGTGCCTAGTTTTTCTTTCAAACCGTTTTTCAATCCTCGTCATAATTAGATATCAGAGACTGATGCTTGCACCCACCAGCGTTACTTGTAACATTTCTTAAACACAGGCTTTGTCTGTAACTTTTTTTGAAGCGCGAAAAACATACTTCTCTGCACCACATCCTTCTAATTTATTCCCAAAATGGAAATATTTACTGATCTTAACACGAAACTGGAATCTCATGTCTCACCCACAGACTACACTGAAAATTCTCACCTATTCTCCGACCTATCCTATTTCCAAATCATACTGTATATTGTGCCACTCGATAATTGTCTCTGTTTTTCCCTTTTTTTTCCAACTTTGCAAGAGTCCTAACTTATATCTCCCCATCAATTGGATAATATTTTTCACTCGGTTTTTACGTCTACATTCATATCAACAACCAACCATGGCGACACTAGCTCAAACAAGTGCCCCTACAGGAGGAAGTTCTATCTTACCAGCTGTTCAGGTGAATATCAATTATGGCGAATTGAGAGAACAAATCAAAGATTTTTTATTGCATTTCAAGTCAGCAGGAACTGAAATTGAATCCGATATTTATGATCATAGAATCGATGATATTGAGTTAGATCATGAAGAAGTTGGTAAAGGTCCTAAATACATGTACCTGTTACAGAAAATTGCAAATAGAGAACTGTCAACATTATATATCGACTTGGACGACATCAAAATATATGAGGATACTCAGCTGTTAACACAAACCATGTCTCAGCATGCCTCCAAAGGACTTGCTGAACACATCATTAAAAATACAAAGCATTATGTAGAGTTGTTTTCGGGCGTCGTTGATGAAATCTTACCTGAACCAACAATCAATATCTCTCATAAAGACGATGTCTTGGATGTCATCATCCACCAAAGAAAATTAAGAAATTTGAGAGCTGAACGCGAACATCAAGAGGAAATGGCAAACAACGGATTGGCCAATGACGAAAATTCAGAAAATAGAAAAGATGAATCTTTGAACTTGTTCCCTTCTCAATTGACAAGACGTTATTGCATATACTTCAAGCCGTTGACGAGTGCCACTTTGAAAGGTAACCAGAAAGCACTGGCTGTTAGAGACCTTAAAGGTAGTTACTTAGGTCAGTTGATCACCGTTAGAGGTATTACTACTAGAGTTTCTGATGTTAAGCCAACTGTTCAAGTGAATGCATACTCTTGTGAAGCATGTGGTTATGAAATCTTTCAAGAAGTGAACACTAAAACGTTTACACCGTTGACCGAATGTACTTCAGAAAGATGCTTAAGCAATCAACACAGAGGTAAATTATTCCCAAGTTCTAGAGCTTCCAAATTCTCTGCATTCCAAGATGTTAAGATTCAGGAATTGGCAAACCAAGTTCCTGTGGGTCATATTCCAAGAACTTTAACTATTCATGTTAATGGTGATCTAGTTAGATCGATGAATCCCGGTGACATCGTTGATGTTTCTGGTATTTTTTTACCTTCTCCTTACTCCGGCTTCAAAGCGCTAAGAGCTGGCTTGTTAACTGAAACATTTCTAGAAGCCCAGTTTGTCAAACAACATAAAAGAAAATACGAGACTCTAGGTTTGACCCCTGAAGTTGAAGAAAAGATTAACGAATTGAGAGTTCAAGGTAATGTCTATGAAAGACTGGCGTCTTCAATTGCACCTGAGATTTTCGGTCATTTAGACATCAAGAAAGCGTTACTTTTATTATTGGTCGGTGGTGTCACCAAAGAAATGGGTGATGGTATGAGAATCAGAGGTGATATAAATGTTCTATTGATGGGTGATCCTGGTGTGGCTAAATCCCAGTTACTGAAATCCATCACTAAGATTGCTCCAAGAGGTGTTTACACTACAGGTAAAGGTTCCTCCGGTGTTGGTTTAACCGCTGCTGTGATGAGAGACCCAATAACTGATGAAATGGTCTTAGAAGGTGGTGCTTTAGTCTTGGCCGATAATGGAGTCTGTTGTATCGATGAATTCGATAAAATGGAAGAAGGTGATAGAACTGCCATTCATGAAGTTATGGAACAGCAGACTATTTCTATTGCTAAAGCCGGTATTACAACTACTTTAAATGCTAGATCATCCATTCTAGCAGCAGCCAATCCCTTATATGGTAGATATAACACCAGGCTTTCACCAAATGAGAATATCAATTTACCAGCAGCCTTATTATCCAGATTCGATGTCTTATTTTTGATCTTAGATAGACCGTCTAGAGATGATGACGAAAGATTAGCTGAGCACGTTGCCTACGTTCACATGCATAATAAACATCCTGAAATGGCTACTGAGCCAGTGGATTCATCCACTATCAGACAATACATATCTATGGCGAGACGTTTCAGACCTATCATTTCTCAAGAAGTCAGTGATTATGTTGTGCAAGCGTACATCAAGATGAGAAAAGACAGTAAGGCTAATGAGCTTTCGAAGAAACATTTCACTCATACTACTGCAAGAACGTTATTGGGTGTGTTGAGATTGTCACAAGCTTTGGCCAGAGTGAGGTTCAGTAATGAGGTGGTTGTGCAAGACGTTGACGAAGCTTTAAGATTGATGAACGCTGCTAAACAATCTTTATACCAAGATGAACAAAAGAAAATGGTCGAGAGTGACAGTCAAAAGATCTATGAATTAATCAAAGGGAAGATCGAAGAAGAACTCAGAGGCTCAGCTTCGGCCAATGTTTCTTTAGAAGTCTTGAGAGATGCTTGTATTGGTAAAGGTTTCACTGAAGACAAGTTTGAAGAGTGTATCCTGAAGTACCAAGATCAAGATATCTGGCAAGTAGTCGATGAAGATACTTTACATTTATTGAATTATGTCCAAGATGATGATATTGATATGAATTAGTCATTTTGTTCGTTTGTATGTATGTGTGTATGTAAGTGTTTGTTTGCTTGTTTGTATGTCCGATATATTCTTTTTGTATTCTACTTGGTTTTGTAAACCGTTTATTTTCAGTTCTCTTAGGTTCATATTTTTCTGTTTCCTCCTTTTAGTTTAGTCTTTGTTTTTATTTTATTCGATAATTGCTGTTGCATCTAGTTACCAATCTTTGTAATTGACGCTTATAAAAATCACACATTATTCTTTTGTATCCATTTTGATAATAGTTTTTTATTTTTTTTTTGGCAATTAGGAATAATGTGTGCTATGTGTTTGAAAAAAACACTAGTAGTGTTACATAAGAAGAAAAGAAAGAACAGAAAAAAAAAGACAACTGTAATCATCAAACAAACAAAATACATAATCTGCTCAAATCTGGAAAATACGCTCATTTTAAGTCTAAATCTTTCTTGACCATAGATCTACAAATAGGATGATAACCTTTCTCATACTTCTTGAAAGTTGCCAAAGCCAATTCTCTATCAACGAAATTTAACATAACGTAACCGGGTCTAACAAACTTCATTCTACCCACGGTTCCTAACCAGTCTGCCAACTTGGGATATGCAGACTCAATCTTACCAGTTATTAATAATCTAAACCATCTAAAGACAACTTCAGCATTTTGGGAGGATGCATACTTAGAGTACTTTTCAGTCATTGTAGTGATGGCCTTATGACCGTTTTCAGAAGACCAATCAAATCCATGTCTGCCTTGATAGGAGACTAAATCATCTAAGAAGACACCGCTTTGGTTGGCAGTAAACGTTTCAATATCACTTGAATCAAACTCAGAATCAAGTTTGTCCGGTGAAGAAGAAGAAACAGAGACCCACTTCTTAGCGAGCGAATAACACTCATCGACTAGCTCGGTATCAAAATGTGGCTTTGGTGGTAAACCTGGTGCGTATAACCATGTTTGCCAGTCAAATGTGTCTAGCAAATCTTTCTTATCTGAGTAGAAACCATATAAAGTGTCCAAGAATTGATAAGTATCTAATGACAAATACTTGTACTTGGTGAAATAATGTTTGATGAAAGGATCAAATGCTTCTTTACCACCTAATAATTGTTCCAAAGAGAACAGCAAATTGAAACCTTTCTCATAAGGAACAGTACTGAAAGAATCATCAGGATCAGTACCGTCTTTCAAGTCTTGCACCAAAGTACTAAATCTAGCACCAGAACGTCCCATTGCAGCGATTGAATTCACCAGATCTGTCCATCCAATAATGGCACTGAAATGTCTCTGTTTCTCTCCATGCAATTTATCCACAATTCTACGTTCCAAATAAACAGTCCAACCTTCATTCAACCAGAAATGCTCAAATGAAGCATTGGTTACCAAGTTGCCAGACCAACTGTGTGCCAACTCGTGAGCAATGACATCGACATTTTCTCTATCACCTGATATCAACGTAGGGGTAGCAAACGTACAATTAGGATGTTCCATACCACCGAATGGCATAGCAGTAGGTAAGATTAACACATCATACTTCTTCCATTCGTAAGGGAAGACAACGCTTTCCGCAGCTTGAATGAAATGTTCGGTGTCATTTTCAAACTCATATTGACAACGATCGACAAAGCTAGGTTCACTGAAAACAGTAGATCTAGGACCAATTTCAGCACCGACTAAACTACCAGAAGCAATACAACACAAGTATGAAGGGATTGGAACAGGTTGCTCGTAATGGTAAATAACTGAACCATCTTCTTGTTTAGTCTTGTCAGTTAAAAGACCAGACATCAGAGTCATCAATTCTGATTTAACGTTAAATTTGTAAACCGATTTAATTGCAGGGGTATCAAATGAAGGGAAAAATGACCTTGCATGGATAGGTTCACATTGTGAGAACAAGTATGGTAGTTTACCGTCATCAGTTTGTTCAGGATTTAACCATTGCAACGCCGTACATTTATGAGTTGTCTCATAATCAATCTTAAGTTTCAATTTCTCGGATTCCTTCACAGCACGTTTGATAACCAATGGGGATCCCAATGGTTCTTGTCTTGGTTCGACGACAAAATCCGTATTTGAGCCATTAATTGTAGCAGTCTTGACAATTAAGAATGAAGAGTCTAAGATTATACTTTCTGCATTATGCAATACTTCAATATCGAAAGTAATGGAGCCTGATAATATTTTCTTGTCAAACGACACATCAAGATCTAAAGTTGTGTTCTTGACTTTAAAATTGTAATAGTTTGAATTAGTTGAAGGATCTCTTTCTGGAGATGATGCAGGTAAGTGTGGGGCTAATATGGAGATTAACTTTGGAGAAATGTTCGGATAATTAGTTGCCATCGTTCTAGAAATGATTAGCTTCCCAGTGGTTCTTTTAGCAAAAGTGGTTATATTGTTTACAAAACTTGTTAACATGTAGATATGTGAGATAGAATAATTAGAGAGTTATTATGAATGAATATAGAGAATTCTTGAATTCTTTGTTTAACAGTATGAAGTGTGCGTTTTTTTCCAAAAAAACAGAAAAAAAAAAAATACGCTAAAGTGTCCAATTAATTATGCTTGTGAAAACCGTTGAAACCGTTAGAAAAGAATAAAATGACGGAGAGCCAGGAGGCGAAATGAAATTCTTGTATATATACATACATACATACATACATACACCCATGGAATTATAAACGGGTATTTCAAGTTCAAGCCGCCTAATATGGACTCCCGCACCTCTGAGTGGCTTCTGATATTTAGGCGCAAATGATGATGGATTTTTCTGTAGGGTACAACAGGCTTGTTGTTGTTGTTGTTGTTGTTGTTGTTGCTCTTATATTTTTACATTTTACTGAAGGAATTGAAGGGGTAACCTGCATAATATATTTAATTATACGTAGCTAGAAAAGCCATTCTACTAAATGACTCTGACAATTAATTTTACTCGCAATAGCAATACCAAACAGGATTGATCCTCGATTGAGTTGAATGTCACTATTATGCGAAAGTTTGTTAAGATTCTTTAATCACATATAGACACAGTATGACACACATGCTAATCACGTAAACCAAAATATTACTCAGCGGGTTCGTTATTTCTTAATGATCTATAGCGTTTACCAGTCACAGGTCTCTGACAGTCTATCCAATATAAAACACAAACAGAAGTTATAAACAACAATCCTACAGAATAGTATGTTCCCACTTCGAACTGTATCCAAAGAGGATCCAACTCTCGCAAACAGACAGATCATAGAAACCGCAGATGGGCATTCTCACCATTCGCTACGTGAATAATAAATGCTGCACCCTTGCACGACAAGATATTTACTCTTCCCAATTGACCGACGCAATGCGACGCGCCTGATATTCCAATTCTACCGACTATCGTCTCAGGTCAAAGAACAGCACCTAAACCAACAACACCTAACACCTATTGTCTCTATCAGCAGAACACGTGATAAATAAAAGGGCTGTACAGTGCACTCCCCACACCTCATATATAAAGTAAAGCCCTGCTTCGTTCTCTCAAATCCTCCTACTGCGCTGCGCTCTCAAATGTCTCTTGGAAAATTTTGACTATCCAAGTGCCGGTCTCTTTGGGCATGAGCAAAGCATTGTGTCTGCCACCTGAGTGTCTCAGTGAGTGTCATTGAGTGTCATTGAGTGTGTCGCTGTGCTCGTCTCCTTGTCTACTCTTGCCTGTTGGATGTTCTCCGACTAAACTCTCCAAAAAAATGTATATTGCACTTATTAACGCAATTCATTTAGTATAGTTAATTACATACAGTCTATTCTGAAGGGTATCTATAGGTATTATCAATTAATAAGCAGTAAGTGAACATTAAACTAGTCCCCGACACACAGCATCCGAAAGAAATTGATTTATTGAATGAATGAATGAATAAATGATTAAATGAATGAACGTAGTCATGACATTTTTGGTTATGACTTACATATACCCACATTACAAACCGGAAAAATATATCCAGTGATGAACATTCATACCATGACTGAATAAAGACAACAAAGAATATTGAACATTATGAGAAGTATATGAGTGATTGAAAAATACATAACTGGAGACATAACTAAGTAATCATCATTCCTATAGCATGATATAGGAGGCAGCGGACCTCCCAAGTATCATCATTTAAAAACGGAATAGAACCAAACAAATGTTACGTTTTACATCATATTGATCTTTTATATATCTAATTAGTACGTCAGAACAGAATACTTGTCATACATAATCACTTTGCAGATACTAAAGAAATTTCAAATGAACATTAGAAAGGAAAAGATACATATTCACTTTAATCTCATAATTTATTCATTTCAAAAATAAACGTTTCTGTTGGACTGCAATCAAAATCTCAAGTTCTCTCTCTCAAATTATATCTCTAAATATTAACATTATATATTATTTCCATCCATTTACTATTATTCTAGGTCAAAATGCAAATTTTCGTTAAAACCTTAACTGGTAAGACCATCACTTTAGAGGTCGAATCCTCTGACACTATTGACAACGTCAAGTCTAAGATCCAAGATAAGGAAGGTATTCCACCTGATCAACAAAGATTAATCTTCGCTGGTAAACAATTAGAAGATGGTAGAACTTTATCTGATTACAACATCCAAAAGGAATCTACTTTGCATTTAGTCTTAAGATTAAGAGGTGGTATTATTGAACCATCTTTAAAGGCTTTAGCTTCTAAATACAACTGTGAAAAATCCATTTGCAGAAAATGTTACGCTAGATTACCACCAAGAGCTACTAACTGTAGAAAGAGAAAATGTGGTCACACTAACCAATTGAGACCAAAGAAGAAGCTTAAGTAGTTGGTATGTGGCTACTATGTTTGCCAAAAAAAAAGAAAACTTATTTACTTATTATATCGTCAATTATTTTTTTTGTCTTTTTATATGTATATGACATTAATTAAGTTTTAGAAATTTTTTCCATTACTATTATTGTGCTATACAAGCAAGAATTTAGTTTTTCTTTTTTCAGTTTAATGAGAAACAACAAATTTAGGAAAAGAGAACATGATCGTTTTCGTTACTTATCTTTATTCAGTTGTACCTAATGTAGTTGAGTTAAATTGATACTGAGTAGACCAGAAAGGATTCATTGAAACTGAGCACAAAGCTCTGGTTCATCCCACGCAACGCATCTCTACACATCTCGAATCTCGAAACTATTTTATAACAAGAACCCCTCATTCAAATATGGGGAAGCATCTTATTTGATCCCCATCTGTAAGTATACAACAGGGCATATACCTGAAACTAATCAATGTAACTGATGAAATAAGGGTTTTATCTTGATGACAAAAAGACAAAGATGAACAGGTATTTTCATTTGCAAGTTTTCAAGAGGCGCATCTCTATGAAAACCACAATTAATCCTAGACCTAGTTTCGAAATATCCCCTCCGATACCATTACCTACGACGGTAAACATTTCACAGACAAAACAGAAATACAAATCTTTACTTATGATATCAACTCCTTCTCAACTGAACCAATCAGTTGATAAGTTGATAACTTTGAATAAATCAAATCCTGATTTACAACTTGTCTTAATCTGTCTAGACTCTGTGCTTAATTCTAGAAACGGAGTGTCAGAAGTTTGGTTGACGCATAGTTTAGATATTCGAAGTTACATCAAGGCAGAAAATGACTCAACAACAAGAACAAACAACGATACAATCAATGAATACTCATACCGCAAAGATGTCTGCCCTATTAGATTCGACAAGAGATGGATACCCAATGATCCTCAGCGCAATAAGGTCAACTTATCTATACCATCATCGAATAACCATGACAAGAAACATCATAATTTACAAATCAATTTAGCAAACACGTTATTTGCTAATGGGCTAATGACAACTTGTTTTTTTTATCAGCCTTTCCAACATAAAGACAATTGGAATAATTTGTCACAATTATCCTTGTACATACTTGATGAGGAAAACTTATCGTCATCATCATCATCATCCACTTCGAGTTCACAGCAACGCTCTTCAGTCTATTATTCTAATAAACTGAGAGAAATAGACCTTGATCCAAATGAATCAGAATTTATGATCACTGATTTTGAAGGCAATTTGATCAAGACAATCAATGATAAACCTGCTTCACAATACTTGATAGAGAACATAGAAATTCAAAAGAGTAAGAAAGATCTCTTCATAAAATTGTACAATAATTCCTTCAATAAGGATAATGAAGCAAATTATATGGACAGGTATTTCAAGATTTTAGCTGGAGGATTAGGATGGGGTGATAAACAAGCTATTATTGCACTTGACCCCATAGTTGGCAAGCTTAATTATCATCTAGTGAAATTATATCAACATGATCCAGATAACTTGAAACCCAAAGAAGATCTTCCGTATAACACACAAATGAAGAATTCCTTTGCGTTCGAGTGTTCCAACTTGGAAGAATTTTTTGACCAGAATAATACCAGTGACGGTAAATATAATCAACTTGCAGCACTAAGCCAGGAAAAAGTGATCGATGGGGTTGCTGCATTTGGATCTGAAAATGGGTTCAAGTTAGATTCCGTGTGGCACAAGTCACACGGTGAGATTGTACAAATAAGCGTGTGACATATGAGCCTATACATTACTAATGGTTTCAACAGGATTAAACACCACACATAAAAACTGGCATCCATATAATTGGACAGTTAAATAATATAATATAATATAATAAAATATAACACTCAGCCGCCAGATCTCTTTCTATAAATAACAACTACATGATTATGTCAGCGTATCGTGCGAGATCCAGAGAAACTTTGTGCAGAGGAGGCTAAAGCTGCGCACGCCAACTGGTTGTTTTGCAACTTGGTAGTTTGAATCTAGATAGATATATATATACGTGTTGTGTTGTGTTTTGCTTATACTTTGCTTTTATTGTTGTGGATTTATCTTTTTTAGATCCCATTCCAATTATAACTAGATACAGTTTTTGAAGATACATTAATCGCTCTTCCAAAATGTCTAACATGCTAACCCAGTTCCAAAATATACAAGTGAGTACATTCAACTTCAATAGATAATAAACACACAAAATAGAATAACAGGCGCATAGTTTGAAGTTTCTTTTATGTTTAGAGAGAGAGAGAGATCATCACTTTTTTTTTTATGTTTGAACCTGTACTAACAATAAGCAAGATTTCTTTGCCTCTTCCCTACAGTTCTCAAATTTACAAGAAAATCTTAATGTAAATAATATAAAACAACATTATTCAGCATTACAATCCAAGTTAGGCAATATTAGACCACCACAGGAATTCTTTGATGTTCGACGTTTCTCCAAACCTGCCAATTTTGGTGAAATTCAACAAAGAGCAAGTTACAATCTTTCGTATTTCCAAGCCAACTACATTTCCGTCGTTGGTCTATTATCAGTGTACGCTTTAATCACTAATTGGTTATTAATGTTTGTTTTGTTTTTCTCAATTAGTGGAGTTTACGGAATTTCGAGATTGAATGGTGAAGATCTAGAGTTACCTTTTGGTAGAGTCACCACTTCTCAATTATATACCACTTTGTTGGTTATAACTTTACCTTTAGGCTTTTTAGCTTCTCCAATCAGTACCATGATGTGGTTGATTGGTGCCTCGTTTGTCACTGTTGGCGCTCATGCTAGTTTGATGGAAAAACCGATTGAAACAGTGTTTGAAGAACAAGTTTAATTGAGACACACTCATTAGTGGTTTTAGTGGATAATGATAATATATGTGTATTTAGTTTTTGTCTAATTCTAGTTAGTTTTTTTTTTTCTAAAGTGTTCCACAGTACATTCAATCAAGATAGAGATAGAGAATTCTGTTACTTTGAGGTGGTGTAAAAAATACGATAGTTCCATGCAAGAGATAAGTTTGTTTGTATGATTCTTTGATTCCCATACTGTAATTAATGGTTACTGGAGAATACACTTGGTTTTATTCAAGTGAGATGACAGTTACAACTCAATGTGGTGACTGATGCTGACTGAACTAGGAGTCTCTAGCATCAACAGGTCATGATAGCTACATCTATACTAATGTATACTAATATCAGCTCTTATGAAAGAAAATTCGACTACGTAAATTTGTAATTTTCTTAGGAGGCGGAGTACTCAAACGGTTGATCACCCTTAAGAGTGAGTGAAACAATTAACGATCGAAGATGCTCAGTAGTTCAGTAGTTAATTGTGGTTTGTGATTATTTACGCCGTCGGTCTATCAAAGTATGATTCTCACATATCAATCTCAGCAGGTCATGTAATAACTTATTACTCTACTGCAAACCTATAGATGGCAGAAACTTGAATACATCATACTAAACATTTTTAAAAAGTTAAACTAGATTGACTGTACAATATCTTTTCAAATGATACAAAAGTTGGAAACGAGTACAAAAATACAGAAGATGATTGCTTGCACGAGTTACAGTACACGACATAGAAGCAGGACAAACGATCCAGGAAAAACTTAAACACAGTTTTCGATTCAAAATGTATCCATTTTCTATTTGAATCATGCACTCATACCATCAACAAACTATATTCAAAGACAGAAAAACAAAAGCAGCCATTCTGTCTCATTCTCTCTAATTTTGGTTTTTCTGTTAAATAAACGTCAGTCGAAAGAAGACCCGAGGTTTTAAATCATTACTATTAGTTCAGATACTATCTAGCTTGACTTTGCGGAATATAATTTTCATCATGTTAAAGAAACAGAAAAGAAATCAGAGAAAATTTGAAAGAAATGACATGACATGTCTTTTTGTCTTTGTTTGTAATTTGATGCTTGCAAGTGGTTCATTTCTTTAATTTGGCACTCTTACAACTTGAAAAGTAGCAGCACAATTGATACAGAAGGACGGACAAAAGAGATATACAACAAATATAATAATCTCTTTCCATATATTAACATATATGTGTCCTTATAGTATCAGCATGTACCATTTGTGGCCAAAAAAAGTAGAATCTGTTCCATTCTTGGTATTCAACGACGAGGTTACAGCATTCTGCATAATAAATATACAGACTGAATAAATGAAAACTTTCAATTATCAACTTGTCTTATACACACAGTACACTGATCCCCAATTTACCAATGGCAACTGTTTCCCTTGGTTGCTTCAAAAGAAAATGTAAGTACAGATAAGCAAAAGAGAAGACGAACAAACCACATTCATTCATTTAAACAAGTTTAGCGCCAGCTTGTCCACTGTGAGAAAGGAAAAAAAAAAATTTCGAGACTTGTTGAAACGGTCGTGCTTCAACTGATTCAGATGGGCACGAGTTGAGGGTTTCTTCCATCTGAAAGTTCTGGGATGCCTGTTTCGACAATAAATCCATAGTCAAATCAGGCTGGATATGTCCTAACCCCAGATTGCTATACTATTCACAATTTAATTATAGTCTGATATAAACGACAAGTATATATTCCTCTTCTGATCTAGGTTACGTAGAAAAAGCATCACAATTAGTTAAGTACAAGTAGTATACATATCGTGAAAATCACAGAAATAATAATAACTGATTAAGTAATTTATATTTAACAATAGCTTTCAACCTTTTATAAGGTATGTATAAGTACATATATATATATGCATGCTTTGGTAAACATAGCTACGTTTAATTCTTTTTTTTGAAATTAAACGCCCATTATTAACGTATACATATCGTAGAGATCAGCAGCAAGTTGATAAAAACAGTAACAAGTATAGGTTTCGAAACATCAAATAGATTCCATTGATTTAGATACCTAACTTGGTTCTCTTCCAGTGTCTTCTCTTAGCATTGTATCTAACCTTGTTGTTGGTTCTTAATCTGATCCATTGTGGCAATGGTCTGTTTTGGTTTTGAGCCTTAGCTAACTTTTGCTTAGTTCTGAATGACTTTTGGGACTATAATAAATAAAGAAGAATAAAGAAACATGATAGTTGAATCATATTGTAGGAGGTCTATGTTAGTATATTTGAAAACAGTGGAGGAGGGGTATTAAAAAATTGCAAATGTTAAGTTGTTGAAGAAGCAAAGGGTGGGAGTAGATCAATTACTGAGGTAAATTGAAGTGAGACTCAGACATATCGGGGAAGTATGGATAGAAGGAGTGTAGTATAGGAAAATCCAGATGATGAGTTTTTATTACAATCTGGAATTCATAGATTAATCAAAATATCTAGCAGATATCGATGCAATCATACCAGTAATAACCATGAAAAGTTGAGATTCATGGTACATTACATGATGTATTTCTCGTGAGGATGCTCATGCAATATGTGGGTTCCGTTCTTCACGTTTTATTATAATAATGAACTATCTTAAATTGCTGAATATTTCAGAGATTGATAAAGTGAATTCATTAATGCTGTTCAAATATTAGCTTCTCATATTGGGTGCTTCATTCTCCTGTTTGTATCTTAACTGAACTCCAGTCATAGAAAATAAATAAAATCCAATGACAAATATCATATCCCATGTACAATTTTTTGTTTGACATCAAACAGACCATAATAATTCTTCGAAATGTCTATATTCTTAATGTCAAATTGTTTTTCAATCAATCCATCTATCTCCTTTTGCTCCTCATGATCATTTTTCATGAACATTAACATAACGCTGTTGTTTGTGACTAGTACATACTGGCATCGTGAAATAATATGAATATATAAGCTTGTGGAACACGAGAGACTCTTGAATGAAGCAATAGGTTGTACGTTACAGATAGTGTAGATATATTCAAAAAAGCTGTTAATTTTGACTGTATAGACTACAGAAAGCACACAGAGAGAGAGACCAGAGAATGAACCAAACCAACCGGCAAACAGTACAACTAACTCACTGTGTGTCTCTGTGTCTCTGTAGACCTCCAACTGCCTCTGCCTCTGCCTCTGCGAAAACAACCTCACCTCAGCCATCGCGGGCGCCAATGAAAATTTTCAGGAAACCAGATAGTGACACAGTGCTAACACTTGACAGAAGCGTATCTCAACACAGAAATAACAGTCACAGCAGTTTTAACACCGCAGACCTCGCATATGCTGTTTGTTCACTGCCCCAAAGGGAGGAAAAAGAAAGACGGCGGCTCTACACATCCCAACACCATTTTTCAAGGACAAGCAGGCGGTCGGAAAATTGAGAGAGAGAGTAGTACAGTCTCGTACACATTTACAAAGATATTTAGCAGTCCTGTATAACTACACATATGTAATGTAATACCTTCATTTCATCAAAGTTATAAGTTGATAAACCAAGTTTCAAAATCAATACATAAAAATGACCAGAACCTCAGTCTTAGCAGATGCTTTAAACGCAATCAACAACGCCGAAAAAACCGGTAAGAGACAAGTCTTGATTAGACCATCTTCCAAGGTTATCATCAAGTTCTTAACTGTTATGCAAAAACACGGCTACATTGGTGAATTCGAATACATCGATGACCACAGATCAGGTAAGATTGTTGTCCAATTAAACGGTAGATTAAACAAGTGTGGTGTCATTCAACCAAGATTCAATGTTAAAATCAACGATATTGAAAGATGGACTGATAACTTATTACCAGCTAGACAATTCGGTTTTGTTATCTTGACCACCTCTGCCGGTATCATGGACCACGAAGAAGCTAAGAGAAAGCATGTCTCTGGTAAGATCTTAGGTTTCGTTTACTAAGTGTGTATTATTTGCATCATCCATGTATCAATATCCATGTTTAGATTACATCTAGAGTTATTATTATTTATATAGAGCGAATCCTATTTGAAGTTGAAGTTGTGAAGATGAGTTGTTGTTTTCTTCTTTTTATGTATATTTAAGTTTTGCATATGAATTTAACACACAAAAGTTTTTAATGTTTTTAAGAGCTCTAGCATATCCACGTAGTGTAAATGGGAGTTTTATGACATTGCACTTGTGACACCATATTACAGCGTATCTATCTATACATATCTCTACCTAAATGCATGTTATACAGGGTACAAATCTTGAAAAATACCTGTTTTGCCTGGTGCAGGGATGTCAAAGACACTAATTGTGTTCTAGGAGTGACTGTGTTTCCAAAATCAGTAATGCACTTTAGTAACACCTGAAACCTCTAGTTTTAAGAAAAGTTTTCAATCTTTGCAACAATAAGAATTCGCGGCTTCTTATTGTTACTGACTGACTGAGCGAAGATGCTCGCTCTGCGAATTGACCGATTCGAGTTGGAAGCGCTTCTGAGCAGAGCTCAGTTAGTACTGTATCCTGTGTCAACTACTCATACTGGAGACAGCTCAGTAGTGGGTGGATGGATGGATACTACTGGTAGCGAACAGGCTGACTGGTGTTCTCTATAGTGAAAAAAAAAACTTTTATATATATAAAATCAATATTTGTTTGAGTACTACAGTGTGCCTATATTATATTTTGAAGATTCTATTCAGATAACTATAGACATAATATATACAAGATGGCTACTGGTATGTAAAATATACTAGATTTAAAGAAAGATGAGAGTGTTATTTCTTAGATAGATCCAATGGATGAAGCAGTATCTCCACGCCATTTGGTACTAGATGATCATATGAGTACGAGAGACAACAGCATTTATAATGCAGAATATGATAGACCATGCACTTTTCTAGCGTTGAAAGCTTACAGCATTTTCCAACAGGATAGACTAGTATGATATGAGATCATTATATGAACCATACATTCATTATATTGAAAACATACATATTAAGATAACAAAAGTGGATATATATTTAGACTATGAAATTGGATGGATTCCATGAACGTCAAATATCAAGAGAACAAATGTTAGATTTAGATTTTACTGATACTGAAAAAGTGAAGCTTTAATACATTGATTTTAAAAAGGAATTCGATAAAGTGACATACATACCTTGCATCAAATATTTGGACTTATTCATTAATGGACACATTTCTCACAACTACTTATTGAATCATTACTGAATGGTTCTCTTTAAACCACCATTCAAAGTTCAATGAGTGAAATTTAATAGAAGACGGATGTAATGTTACCCATGTATTAATATTGAACATTATGAATTGTGAAGAATTGTGAATATTGAATATTATTGTTTGCAAAAATCATATTCAGTACTAATTTCAGAGATCTATCAACACAACCTTTCAATCTAATTACACAAGAAACTTAATTAGTCCAGCATTTTTAATACTAACATGCACTTCTTCTTTTTTGATTTCTTTTCATTATTATTATTATAGAAAACGTTACCTTAGGTCCACAAGCTAGAGGTTCAAGTGAAGTCTTTGGTGTTGCTCACATTTACGCTTCATCAAACGATACTTTCGTCCATGTCACTGATTTATCAGGTAAAGAAACTATTGCCAGAGCTACTGGTGGTATGAAGGTTAAGGCCGACAGAGATGAATCATCTCCATACGCTGGTATGTTGGCTGCTCAAGACGTTGCTGTCAAATGTAGAGAAGTCGGTATTACCGCCGTCCACATCAAGATGAGAGCTACTGGTGGTACCAAGACTAAAACTCCAGGTCCAGGTGGTCAATCCGCTTTAAGAGCTTTAGCTAGATCTGGTTTAAAGATTGGTAGAATTGAAGATGTTACTCCAATTCCATCTGATTCTACTAGAAAGAAGGGTGGTAGAAGAGGTAGAAGATTATAAGTTTACTTTTCCTTTTTTATTGTTAATATTAAAGGAAATATTCTAGTTTATTTATATTCATCGAATCTTTTACAAATACGCAGCTGCTGGTGTTGATGTTTTAACGTGTGTAGTATTATTTTTACTTACATTATATACAAGTTAATAATTTTTTGTTTATTACTTTTTGTTAAATAAAAAAAAAAGCATAACGAACTCTATTTTTTTAAGTGGTTGTATATTGGTTTGTATAAGTGAACTGGTATGCAGAGGTTAAAACTATCATAGAAATGAAGTGTGTGTGACACCTCTAGTGTTGTATAATGGGGTAGATTTTGTCTTGAATGTGGTCGATCGACCTCGTACATCCGAGCAGTTCAGTGGTGCGAATGAGGCGAATACGTGTTTCCCCGGTGCAGAGGTTGTTGCATTGTCCGAGATAAAGAAAACGTCAGATCTGGCATGCATTGTTTAGTATCAGTTCAGGTTTTACCACTTGACAACTATCATTCCAGTCATATATTATCTTAAAACTAAAACAACAGTGCAGACTGATATACGAAGCGGCATCATTGGCAATATAGATGACTAGAGTTTCATAACACACAAACGACAATGTCATTGGTACCACGAAGTTTTAAAACACCTAACTTATCACCTAAATTTATCCTAACAACATCTTTTATAGCTAGGTTAGGATTTTTACTTTTTGGCCTATACCAGGACAAATACATGAAACTACCATATACAGATATTGACTATTTTGTTTTCACTGATGCTGCTAGATTCGTGTATCAAGGTTTGCCACCATATCGCAGAGAAACGTACAGGTATACCCCGTTAGTTGCCTGGATTCTGTATCCAACTAATTACTGGTTTGAGTTTGGTAAGGTTGAATTTGTCCTTTGTGATTTGATTACAGGATATTTAATAATGAAAATATTGAAAAAGACCAAAAAAAATATCAATTTGAGTCTGTTGTGGCTATGGAATCCAATGGTCATCACTATAAGTACAAGGGGAAGTTCAGAAAGTTTGTTGACTGTTGTCATTCTACTAATTACTTACAATTCTATATTCTTGAATGTGAAATGGGCGGGCGTGTTTATGGGACTTGCAATTCACCTGAAGATTTACCCCTTTATTTATATCCCTACTATATTGTTAAGCATCGATGCTAATCAGCCTCTGTACCAACCTATCACTTTACAAAGAATTAAGTTTTTATTTTTTATGTGCCTGACATTCTTGGGTTTGACTGGACTGATGTACCATGTTTATGGAAGCGAATTCATTTATGAAGCTTACTTGTATCATTTATCTAGACTCGATCACCGTCATAATTTCTCAATCTACAATATTTCCTTATACTTTACTTCATTCACAAACAATTCAGCAATTGACTTATTACGTCAAAACAACATTAAACTTGAAACATTTGCATTCTTACCACAGTTACTTCTAAGTGTAGTGTTGATTCCATTAACGCTAGCCAACATCAACCTTGTATCTTGTTTCTTTATTCAAACATTCACATTCATAACGTTCAATAAAGTTATAACTTCACAGTATTTTATCTGGTTTCTCTGCTTACTTCCAAGTTACATGTCTACGACGACATTGAGCTCGTCGAAAGGGTTACTGTTGGTGCTTGGTTGGAGCTTTAGTCAAGGAGTGTGGCTTTCCTATGGATATAAGTTAGAATTTCTAGGACTGCCTCAGATCTTCACGTATGGTTTATGGACGGCAAGCTGCTTCTTTTTCCTCTGGAACTGCTACATGATTGTTGAGTTTATAAGTGATATGAAACAACAAGCTATTAGATTAAATAACAAGAAAAAAATATAGGAATGTATATAGATATATATAGCAGTAAGAGAGAAGCATTTTAAAACTAGGATTGTTAACACGTGCGCATAGGCACGTGTGTGAAAAAAAAAGTAAATCTTTTAGCCTTTCCCAAAGAGGAAATCAGAATCCGGTTACATAATACAGAACAACAAAGAGAACGAGATTCACATCAATTGGATTCTGTTTAGTTTCTTGGAGTGTGGAAGGGCATTGTAGCTACTAACAACGAAGAAACAATGTCCCCCATACACATTTCAAGCAATAATAATTTGGGCTATGACATCACAGCTTCCTCTATTTCAAAATAATATAATCAAAATCCACTTCCGGAAGCCTGGTTTGCCTTTATTGTCTTGCATAATTCAAATCACCAATTTATTGTTTCTGTTGAGTTATTTCTCTACTTGCATGATAGATCCTTAAAAAGAACAACTTTTGTTATTCTTTTCTTGCTATTACTGACGATTATTGCTCGAAGATCAACTTGAGTCTCTTGATAGGTATATTCCTATAAATTCAAGTGAAGAATACACAGACAGAACACTCTAGGAAAAATGGAGAACTTTGAGGTCAGGCCAAAGTCTTTCACTATAAAATGGATTAATGCTCCAGACAACTCAACCATTCAATGGGAACTGACACCACTCAAAAAATCGATCAATTTTGGTATTTATAGATACAATAGAGCCGACTTGTCCGCAAACAACAGTTCAACCAACATAAATGGCTCTCATGGTGCTCCTCCAAGCTCGTCGTCGACATCAACTTCAGAGAACCTAAGCTTAGATGAAGTGAACGTGGTGCCACACAAGATGTTCAGTGTACTGCATCAAAACATGCGTGATTCTTTTGATTCTGTTAATTCTTCTGTGAATGGTTCGAATCCGAAAGAATCCGTGTTGCCTGGGAACTCAGAAGAGACAAACATTTGGAATTCGACCAGTAGTAGGAGTAACCCGTTCGGGGAACCAAGAAAAAGAGGGGACAGCGTTACTTCCACCAAAGACTCCAACTCTGATGGTCATTCACACAGTGCACTAGAAGATAAGATGGACAAACATTTTGTAAAAGAGCAATGGATTGGAAGATGCCATGGTGATGAGATGATTAAGGGATCATTTGAAGTCACCTCTGGTGCGTTGTTTGCATTTGTATTTGATAATACCTTTAGTAGGCACAAGTCTAAGAGAATAATGTTCAACGAGTACGAGGTGAAATCTATATTTAACAGAAGAAGCAGTAGAGGTAGTATAGTTGCTGGATCTGATTCCCAAGCTGTTGGTGCCACTACCCGTCAGGCTGAACTTGTAGGATCATCAGCCCTACAATTGCAACAGCTGCAACTGCAACAACAACAACAGTTGCGTACTATTAGCGAAGATCGAATTAGCAATGGCGAAGTTAGACAAGAAGAATATATTGAGCAACAACGCAGGCAATCATTACAAGCTACTGAGAATGTAAATTTGGCTCCTCTCTTAACGAATCCATTAAAAGCTGTTTCCGAAGCCAAACCAAGTTCTGTTATTAGAAGCTCGACCATGGAATCTGACAATCGTGTCAAGTTCAGTACTACAGAACACCAAAAAATGGATCATAAAAATTCTACTTCAATTTATAGTGCTAAAGGTGGGAAGTACGTTCAAGGATTCCTATTGAAAAAGAAGAGAAGAAGATCAGGAGGTAAGAAGTTTACCAAGCGTTTCTTCGTTCTTAGCGTCAAATATGGAGCCTTAGATTATTACTTCAACGATGACAACAATCACATTCGTGGTAATATGTATATTAAACATGTGATTATTTCAGCTGATGCAAATCAGCTAATGATGTACCTAGATTCAGGTATTGAACAATGGATTTTGAAAGCTCTAAACAAAGAAGACTTTAACGTTTGGATACATGCTTTCAATTACATCAAAAAACAAAATAAGCAAGATCCAATAGATCCCGGAAGTCACCAGGCTTCATTGAATTTTGCAAGTAGCGATATTGCTCAGCCTATTGAAGCTGAAGACCCATTGTCTATAGGTGAAGTCAGAATGGGTAGATCTCGATCGACACACAGCTCACTCAATCCTCATTTTAAAGTTGTGGAGGAACATATCATATCCGTGAAGCAACTGTCGGAGACTTTATTAATCAAGTCTCAGCAAAACCAGCAACAACAGGAAGTTTCAAAAAGACCACCCAATGAGAGAAGGGGTTCCTCTCTATTCTGGAAGAAAAACAAACAAGTGTCAACTTCTCCTTCAACGTCTTCGTCTTCCGCACATAACGAATCTGATTCTTTTATCAAGGCGTTAGACTTGAGCAATAACAACAATAGCTCTACTACTGCCACTAGTGCAAACAGCGCTGATTCTACACCATGTAATTCAACAACAACAACAACAACGGCAACGCCAGCATGGGCTTCTAAGTCTTCATCTCAAGTCGTAGAAGAATTAGTTGAGAAAGTAAGACAATTGGAACTCCAGTTTCATCTATTACAAAACACCGAGACTAACAGGGGATTCAGTATATCAAGGCTAGGCTCTTCATCTAGAATACCTTTAACGAGAACAAGCACATCAGCTGGCTCTGTGATCTCCCAAGATTTCTATGACGCACAGGAATACTTGGATGAAATGAATCAAGCTGTGTTAATGGTTGATTCTCTAGAGGATGATGAAGAAGGAGACGATGAAGAAGAAGAAGAAGAAGAAGATGATGATGACGACGAAGAAGAAGAAGAAGAAGATAAAACGAAGAAAATATTTGATATCAGTGACGCGAATGCGAATAAACTATTTGGTTCTACGGTTATTACAACTCTGTCAAGTTCAGGTTCATCCAGTGAAGAAGAGGAACCAGTTCAATTGTCTGCACATGATCAAGTGAAAAACAATATATCACTCAAGAAATTCGAGGATTCTACTAAGCCAACAGAGTCTGAATTAGTTAAGAAACCAACCAAGGATTTATACCCATTACCACTTGCGAATCCTGTTGCGTATCGTAAAGATATCAATCCATCAGTGTGTGAGCCACCTTCGTTAATTGCATTCCTGAGAAAGAACATTGGCAAAGATTTATCGGCCGTGGCAATGCCTGTGTCCGCTAACGAGCCTCTGACATTCTTACAGAGGTATTCTGAAGCATTCGAATACGTTAAATTACTAGATGATGCAATGTTATCTCCACTGGAGACAGGTGAACGAATTCTGAAGATTGCTACTTTTGCAATTAGTTTTCTTTCCACTTACCGGGCCAAAGTGAGAAACAACCGTAAGCCCTTCAACCCATTACTAGGCGAAACATTTGAGTTGGTGAGAAGTGATTTAGGCATCAGATTGATAACGGAGAAAGTGATGCATAGACCTCCTGTCTTTGCATCCCATGCCGAGTCTGAGAACTGGACAATTGATCATACGCTTTCACCTATTCAGAAATTCGGTGGGAAATCAGCTGAAGTGTCCATTCAAGGAGAAGTCATTCTGAGATTTTCCAATGGAGAGACTTATAGATGGACTCAACCTGTGACACTTTTGAAAAACTTGATAGCGGGTGAAAAATACTCAGAACCTTACTCTTCGACTACAATTTTTGGCGCTAATGGCTACAGAGCAGTAGTTAGCTTCAAAGCTGGTGGTATGTTCTCAGGTCGTTCTGAAGACGTGACAATCACAGCTACTAATGACAAAAATCGTCAATTGCCTTTAGAAGTTACTGGAACGTGGACCAATCAAATGGCTTTTAAAGATTCAGGCAGAGTTGTGTGGAACTCAGGTGAATTGCTTCCAAATTATCAAAACAAATTTGGATTTACCACTTTTGCGGCATCATTGAATGATATAACTGAGGTTGAGAGAAAGAGTGCTCCTACAGATTCGAGATGGCGTCCAGATCAAAGGGCATACGAAAATTATAACCTGGACGAAGCTGAAAAGATTAAGGTTCAGTTAGAATTGGACCAGAGAAACAGAAGAAAAACCTCTAACGGTAAAGATGCAGTTCATCAGGTTTCGTTTTTCAAGAAAGTCGGCAATGGTGACTTGGATTGGAAATTTATCGATGATGAAAATAGTTATTGGGAAAGAAGAAAAACTGGTGATTGGGAAGGGGTTATCAAGTTGTGGTGATTGTTTTCTCAAATCTATAAGAAGAAGAGTACTTTTGAAGTAAAAAATTGCCACTCACATGGTATTTGTTTATATCCATCCGATT
Organism: Ogataea pilisensis; assembly: GCA_003707685.2. NCBI lineage: Eukaryota > Fungi > Ascomycota > Pichiomycetes > Pichiales > Pichiaceae > Ogataea > Ogataea pilisensis. The sequence continues at coordinate 147,462 of PPKM02000018.1, forward strand.
TAGGTAATTTTTGTGTAAGGACTCTAAATATGAGTGTAGGTAAAGAAGTAGAAGTATATATTAAATGGGAAGACGATACCAGAAACAAACCTAGACAAAACAATAAAGGGACACAATAAAGGGAAAATGGAATTGAAACACAAAAGGTGAAAATGTAGAAGAAAAAAACATGAGATAGATGAAATTTATAGATAAATGCAAACAATAATCCAGATAGTGCAACGGGATTATTGTGAAATAAGTTAAAAATGAGCTGAATCCAAAAGAAATGAACAAAGATAAGCGAAATCAAAAACTTGGCTAATTATTGAGCACGATGACCAACTTCTCTGATATAGTATTTATGATTATGACCACCTGTGACAATAACTTGTGCTCCATGTTCAGTAATACGTGGAGAAGGAACTGAAATGTCAGAAATTGAACCATCGATATTGAATCTGGGAATTTCATCATTTAAGATGTTTCCAAGACTATCAGACAATTCAGTATTTCCATAATGTAAATAAGGACTCAATAAAGGTGACAGCATCTCGTCGACAGCAATGGCTTCCTCTATTGCATCATCGATAGCTTCTTGAATGACTTCATCTTCTTTGGATAAATTCATAAAAAGGAAAGAGGAGAAAATCATTATTATTCCTAAGTAGTAATACACTGATGTATTGATAACTTTGTAAAAAATAGAGTCACAAATCATACTCACTGGAATAGCCGTCGATAACGAAAGAGAAGTAATCAACGGGGAAGTCAACAGGGCTGCAATAATTGAAAAATAATCAGACATACAGTTCAAAAAACCAGAAACCAGTATAAATAGAAAAACTGTACGGTCTTCAGGTAATGCCAGTTGTTCAAATCCAAAATAATTAGCAACTAACAACAGAGGAAACATCAAAATTAAAATAAACAGGCCCATATAGGTGAAGACCAACTTGTCATTTTCGGGTGATGTTTCTTCACCCATCTTAAGACGTAACAAAACAAGATAGCACGAATAAAGAAAAGCACCAACAATTGCTATCATGTCACCCAAGAAAGGGTTCTTCAATTCCGACAAGACATCATCTGAATCAGCTTTATCACTTATTGTAATCAATACAATTCCAGTGATGCTGGCAATAATAGAGATCAGCTTGGCCAAAGAAAAAGTTTCAACTTTGAAGACAGTTCCCACAATAAGAGTAAAGAATGAGCTCGTAGTAGCAAGGATAGTTTGATTTGAAGCACTTGTATTTCTCAACGCAACAGTTCCACAAGAAGCGGTCCCATAGTAAATGATTGCAGCTTGAACAGCTAGGACCAGTATTTCTCGTGTTGTTAGCTGCATTGATGGGGTATGGAGAATTAGACTGTCGTCATCACAATGAGAGCCAGTATCGCCACAAGACCCATAATTTGTACCTGGATACGTCGTGTAACTCTCTCCCTTGTTAGGGGTAACTCTAAATCTAAGTCTTCGAAAAAGGTTTTTCAGAATTTCAAAACCATGACCCAATCCAAACACCATGAAAAATCCTCCATTTATATATGAAACAAATAAAGGATGTTGATATTCACTCTTCATAACATTATTTGTCAATTGAACTGCTATGACCCAAGTGACGACAACAAGGAACAAGTAGAACAGTCCTTTCAACCATTTTTTTCGTTCTTCTGTCTTTATGATATCAAAAACTTCATCCACAACTTCATCATCTGTTATTTCCACTATAGTGTTTTTGATCTTTGGCGATCGGATCTGACTATGGTGGTTACTAGCCGTTGATTTTAGCAATATCACAGGAGATCTGAGCTTAGGAGATTTCATGGATGCCACGCTTCTATTAATTATAAGAGGACTAGTCATGGCATGTGCACTTATAGGAGTATCTAAATGATATGTAGTTTTGGGGAAATATGTCAAGAGTTCGTAATTGATGGAAGTATAAGAATGTTAGCTTTTTATGAGCATGTAATATTGAGTAAACAGCAGTCAGAGAGACTCAGGAACTTCTCGAACAGCAAATTGTGATGAATATTCACTAAAAGATAGATGAATAATATAGTACTCTATCGATTTGCTTCTGAAAATCGGCGATGAAACTAATCAAACAGTATGATAGCAACAGAACTGATCAATATAGGTATAAAATAAAGGCAATTCAAGCAGCCAGAATCGAAAACAGTGGTATGGGAAACGTAGCCTTAACCGGAGTTTGCTTTGCTTTGCAAGAGATCTCGAGAGACACGTCTGTTCTCGTCAATGACGACGTCGTTTCCTAAGGTAGTAAGAAGAAGAGAAACTGTGACTAGATTCGATACCAATTGTTCCTCTGACCCCCTTCACAATCAAACGAGAATCAATCAAACTGGTGAATCTCGGTTTCACTGGTAAGAAATAGAATTACATAAGCCAGAAGAGAAACTTTATCTGTTTTGGGAAATCGGGAAGGCTTTTATCAGGCGGTAAATTCTTTGGTTTGTAGGTTGGTGATTAAACGATGTTTCTCCCTGTTTATGGACTTAGGATAGCTGGTATATATGTATAACCAGAGGTGAGTTGTCAAGTCACATCTATGAGTATTTAACTAATAGCTTCACGTTTATAAAAATACTATGATTTGTGTAATCATCTAATTCCAAGGACATCTTTTCTGCTTCTGGTTGCACTTTCCTAATTCATTCGATGTTTCGATTTCATGAACGTGTAGGGATTCTACTACACAATTTGTAATTTATTATAACGTGAAGCGTAATATTCGACGTAAACGATATATTTAGCGATATAAACGAATGTAAACATAACCACTAGAGAAACCTAGAAAGCCCAAAATTGAAGAAAAAAAATGAATGTTAAATGTTAAATGTAAACCATAAACCGCAAAATTAAACGAAATGTACGAAGTCATACATACATATTTTTCCACTAGATATCCAAAAAAAATATATTATGCTGCAATAAAAACGATACCACACAGATGTCTATCAAAGAGATTCAGTGCATTTTAGATAAATTGAAGAGAACTCTTAACATCGCATCCTTACTACCCATATACATGAGCAAGGAACAAAAAAAACCCCGACAGAAGTAAAAGCTAGTCATTTATAGGTCCAAACGTCTATTGATACATTCAGGCAACTATTTTCTGCAACTAGAGCTCAATTTATAGGAATCAGCATCACTAAAACGTCTCAATATTTCAGGAGGTGTATAGAATGGATTTGTTGGAGAGTTTGATCCCAAACTAACTAAAGATTTACTTTTAGCATCATCCAAAAATAAAGGAGGAACAAAGGTCGTCGAAGATGACAATTCTCCCGAAATAATAGATTTAGATTTTCTCTTTCTAGAGGCTTTGAATGGTGACGTTTGAGATTTCTTATACAATGGACTATTTGGTAGAGAGTTCCCTTTTCCAGCTGGTAGCGTAGATGGAATTTGAATTTGAAAGTCAAAATTCCCCAATCCTTTTTTCTTTCTTGAAACTGTCTTTTCTTTGAATCTATTACCACTAGCTGTGTCAGAGGTTCCATCATTAGTCTCTGTCAGTTTTTTCTTTTGTCTTTGTTCAGAAAAACCATTACAAAGTTGTTGATAGAAGTTAATAGGATTTCCTATACTTCTTTCACTTTGGGATGCAAGGGAGAGCTGTGGAACAACATCTTCTATTGGATCCTGAATCTCTTCGCTGTTGAGATAATGATCATATAATTTTGAGTCAAATGAATTGGTCGAGAGTGACTTTTCTTGAAGCTTAACTGTGGAGATCAAACAAGTCTCGTCAGAAAGCAGGCTGTCTGTAGAAGGGGAACTGGAATCAAAAGAAGAAAAATAATGATCTGCGGGCAGGTCATATAACGGTGGACCTGCAACGTAAGATTCATCATCTTCTAAAAACAAATCCGAGGTTATGTTATAACATTCCGCTGAGGAAGTTGGTAGCTCACAAGAATAGACATTATCGGTGATATGAGCGTCATACAACTCAAATCCTTCAATTCGACAGGTGATTGGTTCAACAGAAAGATACTCTCTTGAATCATGGAACCCGCCATGATCGTTAAAAAAAGCTGAATTTCCCCCCATTGTAAGATTGTGATTAACTGTATTCGTTGGAGTTGTGCGTGTTCCACTTAGCGTCTTCACAGAAGAGAACTTCGGAGATAGATTCTCAACGAGTAATTGTCCAAACAACACAGCATTTGATTCTGTGAATTGAAAGTTTGTGTTGAAACGTGAGGATGACTCAATGTGATGGTCCAAATAGTTCACGTACGACATATTAAATAAATTTCGATTATACTCCTTTTCTTATCTTCTGATGAATAATGTGTAAATGGATATGCAGATAATTGAACTTTATTAGGTGATTCTGGACATATGCAAGTAATTAAAGACTTTGAAGAATGCAAATACGGATATTAGAAAGCGAGTAAAGTAAGGGTCCTTGGAAATATGCTAGAACGAAGCAGCTCCTACAGACTATTAGACTATAAACACCCTCCAGTTAGAAAAATGTATGGATGATATGCAATTAATAATCTGAAAGTGGATGAGGTGTTGAATATATAAATAGTTTGATACAGTTCAAGTGGAATAATAATGATGATAATGCAAGATAGTACTGAGTTGCGGGAACATAGACAATTTAATATAGATCAAATCATCGAAGCTTTTTATTTGGGCAAGGTAAGGTAAGGTGGTGAAGGATTGTGGCTACGCAGATCCCACCTTTGAGTCATCATGTGAAAAATCTCCTTAACCCACCTTATTCAGGCCAATCGGGAAGCAATCAGTAAGTGTTGTATGTGAAGAGATGCACTTGTGGTTACGAGGAACATGGTGATCACAGACACAGAATAATTACTCTAATGAGTGTAAATCACTAAACTCACGTTGATTGCAGTGCCGCTCTTTAGGTGTATTGTTGCTCGGAATTCGGGTTTATCAATGGAACGAATCTTACAAAAGATAAAGTTTCCGTTAGCAAAGTACATGCATGTAAGCCTCCAATAGCCAAAAAGCATAGATAGTCTTGGATCATAATCCATTCATTATGTGTGTCATCGTTATACTGAGAGTTTTCAGTTTAAATACAATATATAGGGGTTGAAATCTACCTTGATTGGCGTTTCACAACTTGTTTACTAGTTTTAACAGGTTGTACAGATACAACGGATCTTGTACGATTCGAGTCACTATCGGACTGAAGTTTATACAAGATATAAATATAATAAAAAATCAGGTTGTGGACAAAAAATGCGGTACAACTTCCGCCTAATACTAAAGATTACTATGTACCAATCCTCTGAACCTTGTTTGATGAAATAAGTATATCTCCATTTTGTTCAAGGGGTTTCGAACTGCAAGGAAACAATCGCATTAACCTTAAACTCATCGGTCTATATATTTCCTCGGCACACGGTTATCTGTTCCATTACTTTCACAGTTATATCAATAAACTTCTGGAACAATCACCCTAACCCACGAATCCACAAAATTACTTAATTATATGCTGATTAAAATTAGGCCCATTTCAGAAAACATCCCAGTACGATTAGCCCAGAAACTTTCCCATTGTTGCTAAATTAGCTCCTGAAACATTTTAACCGTAAAAGAAACCTGAGCCACTCATCCGATTCTCCACAATTCCTATGTAGCACAAGGCGCTCGCCGAATTTCCAGCAACACCTGCACAGACACTTACGCTCACACTTATCATTCGTATGAGGCTGAAATTGAGTTCCTTTAGTAAAGAACCCCCAAACACAAATACGGTCATACCGGTTTGCCATGCTCTTTGGTCAGCATCAGAATCACTTGATAGGCTGTCTCAATAATAGTTCAACTGGAGTTAACGCATACACTAATCACTCATAGGTCATAGACATACAACTACAGGCCGAAAGAAATTATGCTATATTCGGAACAGTCAAGAACACTTAAATGTCTCTCCCAAAACCCCCCTCTTTAAGGCAGCAGAGAGCTTTCAAGGTTGCAAATCCTCGATATGCATCCCATATTTTACAGCGATGAAGCTGATCTATCAACAGTACGAAGATGCCCCCTACCAACATGAAATGATTATGCATTGGCTTGCTCCTATTTTCAACACCGTGCTCAACAACGCATAGGGAGGTCATGTGAAAATGGTGGAATCTCGGAATATCGCCAAGGATGGAAACTTGTTGAAAGAATCCTCGACGTGATTGATATATATAAATGTATATGCATGTCAAATTGCTTCAATAAAACTGCGACACCAAACGATCAGCTGCTTTGTTTGTTTACGCGTCCAGTTTGATCTTCATTCCAATGTACCAAATTTATCCAAATCAGGTAATCTTGGAGTCTCCCATCAACAGGGGCGCAAATTTCACTCTCTACAGCCTCAAATTTACAGGCAGATCCTTAAACCTCGTTTCTGTTTCAGTACTGCAAATGATCAGCGATTTAGCAATTGGCCTGTTTCATGAAACATATATCAATGCGGAACGATTTCCGTTGCCATTATCCTTAGCGGAAAAAGCCACTGAGCTTCACTAAAATTTAAATTGCCTCTATCAGCGAGCAAAACGAAATGTATGGGGTCAAAATTGGAACCGAGTGTTTGAAACAAATTGCTACAATATTTTTCGTATGTGAAATAACAGTAGTAACAGACACACATAACTAAACATGAATATTTCTGTAACTACACAATAAACATATACTTACTTGAAAAAGAAAAGTTCCATAAAATACCAAATTATAATAGACAAAGTCAAAAAAAAGAAAAAGAAAAACATATAATATTCCAAAAACCAAATTATCTCGCTCAAAAAGCTGATCCAGTTCTAATGCCCTTCTTAGACTCGATACCTGAAGGGCGGCTGAATCAGCATTAATATAACAACTAACTAACTAACAGTCATCAAAATTCAACTTCTTTGGCTTGATAGACAATTGTTCTTCATCCATTTTTCTGGCAAATTTCTCTCCTGTTTTGTTATTGATGTACACAATTTCGTCAAGTTCTTCTGTTTCATGCTTCCTTTTACCACTGTTAGAACTAAATATAGAGCTGGAGAGTTCTTCACCCATACCATCTTCCTGTTGTTCTGCGTCGTCTGACAGCAAAGAGAAACTTCCTTGTGTCTTACGACTATGTTTAAATCCAAATGTAGATCTGGCTAAAGGGGTCTTGAATGGATTATTGATTTTTTCCTTTCTAATAATTTCTCCATCTTCTATGTTCTCAGAGAATGATTTTGAGTTATTATTATCCAATGGATTAAGTATCACTTTATTTGAAGGAGTTGAAGGAGTTTGTATAACCTTCTCAAAGACCAATCTTTTAGGCTTGATTGATTTTTGGAAATCATCCAATTTAACAGTAATCTTTTGGCCAGTTTTCGAATGAATCAGTTCCATTTCATCTTCAAATCGTGAAAAATCCTCACTCTTTTTCAGAGCATCATGTGACTTCCCGTCGTCGATGAATGGATTCACAAGCTCTTTTCTTGTGGTTGATCTTTCATATGTTTCATCGTCATCATCATCCTTGTTTGTTTCTTTTATATGCAATTCATAAGCAATCTTCTCATTTGTTATTTGACCCTTTGGTGTATAAGGAGCATTGAAATCCAATTTTTTTGTAATCTTGTTAAGAGACTCTATAGATTCACCTTCACCTGCACTGTCTTCTTCAGATGTGTATTGTAAATCTTCTTCAACATTGATCTTTTTCGACTTGCTGAGATCCAAAGCTGACAAATTAAATATCTTACTGGATTGAGAGTTACTTGATATACTTCTTCCAGAACCTACTGTCGAATGTGCCAATGGGAATAGGATACCTCCGTGTTTCAGTTTACCAGCTGAGGACGATCCAAATGAAACAGCATCAGCCAATTCTTTTCTACGATTCACTCTTGGAGTTTGATCTGGCGTTTGTAGTTGTTTATGAATCTGAGTTTGCTGAGATGTGGTCGACCTAAGCATGACAGGCGATGAAGCTAGCTGCTGTTTTCTTGGTCCTCCGTGATGATGTGGAGTCTTAGGCGTATGCATCTGTTGTTGCGTGTGATGATATACGTCCTCCCCTATCCTTGATGAAGATGGAGTCTTAAAATGCTTGCTGGTCCCCCCATGGCTCATGGGTTTGTGCTCTGGCGTAGTTGGGTGTCTCAGCACAGGTGTCTGTTCTGGTGATTTTGGATGCATGTTGGTGTGTTTATGTATATAATAATAGTGCTAATTAATGAAGGTAAAGTGCTTGTTATTTTGGCGTCTTTATAAAGAGTCCGCCTTCCCTTCTTAACTAGGCGATAAGCAATTGATCCAGGCAAATCAAAGATGAACAAAAATAGAAGCTAGATGACAAAGATAAAAGAGGATACGATATACAAGTCAGCAACAGAGCGTGTATATGTTTGGCTTTGTTTGTACACACACAACAATGAAACTTGTACAAGCAAAGTCAAACAAACAGAAGTGGCTGGCTTCAAAAATCAGTCGCAGGTTATAAACAAAAAAGACAGATCTGTGCTGCGTCTCATTACTATTCCTAATCGGGAAATACACATAGTCCTCATAATATTACATAATCTACATTTTCGTCACTGTCACCAAGTTGGGTGCAGAATGTAACAGTACACTCTTTTCCGGATTTCTTCAGTTTCAACAGGGTCCTCAGGGAACATAGGATGGTCCCAGTGCACCATCTCAACGAACTCAACATCAAATTTGAACAGTTCATCTGCGTCGCTGAAAAACTTGAAGTCGTTCTCCACCATCTCTGGTTTAGGTCTGTGTGGAGACCACACAACTAGACATTTACCACCCGATCTTTTTTTGGTTTTGTCACTTAATGGTTTTATCAATTCTTTACACGATTTCAACAATTTGTGATGCTCAGTGTGGTTAAAGACCAAATCACTCATTATCAAAAAATCAGCTTCTTCTTTTCCAGTTTCTTGACGTAAAATTTGCTTCACATCAGCAATATCATTTCCCCAAATAAATCCTTCCACAGTGATCAGCTCTTTAGCCTTCTCGTATCCTAAATTGTCGACATTGTATTGGATATTTGATAATAAACCTGGGTCAGGGTAGTCGGTACAAACAACTTTCTTTGCACCATTTAACGAACATAACAAAGAGGGTAATGCAGCAGCAGCACCAAGTTCTACCACACTTTTATCTTTAATTTCTTCCTGGCCTTGTTTTTCTATGTAATTAGCAGTGTAGATTCCTGCATTCCAAAGTAAATGACCCCACAATGGTGATTTACCCACTAATCTCAAATTTATTTCATCAACGTTATGATATGATTCGGGTATGTTGTGGTTTCGTTTGTATTTGACAAAATGAGCTTCGGGTTCCGAAGGTCTAAAATCAACTGGTTCTTCAAAAAGACCCCCTTCAAATGATATCTCGTCGTCAGACATGGTAATTAACGCAGTTATTGGAAACAGTTAGAGTTCTCTTTTGCAAGATTTAGAGTGATTGTCTTGTAACTATCATCTGTCGTTACCTTATAGATCTGAAAAATATTCTTTTTTTTCAGTTTTTCAGTTTTTGGTGGTCTCTGGAAAATAACCACAACGGTATTTCTGGTGTAGGGTTGTCTGTGATATCGAAAATGTTGGTATTTGATATCTGCAATCTGTTATGTTGTGTTATATTACAGGTCTACATTTAATGTTTCCAAGCTATCCATTAATTAAGAAGTACAAAAAAAAATGATTTTCACAGATTAATCAAATTTTATTTTCATGGAAAATCGACGTACTATCAAAACTCTGTTCATTTTTGTGTGCACTAATTATTATTTTAAGTTACAAAACAAGTGTTCAAATGTATGGTACTCAAATCTAAAGATCTAGTAAGTACAGCATGATTAAATGAAATGAGGACACAACTCGTCAATCAAGGACAAGTGGTAACTTCCCAATCTGAAGGATCATGTTCTAGTGGATGATCCAACTTCCTAATGTCTTCATCAGTCAACTCAAACGAGAAAACATCCAAATTCTGTGGTAATCTACTCAAAGTCTTTGTCTTTGGAATAGGAATATATCCCTTCTGCAACGACCATCTGATTAAAACTTGAGCAGGAGAAACATTGTATTTGTTAGCAATGCTAACTGCATCTGGATCTTGAAGTCTAAAAGAATGTGACAAAGGAGCGTATGCAATAACGTCAATGTTTTTAGATTTGCAATGATCAGCAAGCTCTTGTCTCATACACCAAGGAGCAACTTCAATCTCGTTGACAACTGGCTTGTGCTTCAATTCTGACCAATTCAACAACTCTTCAATATGTGCAATACCGTAATTGGAAACACCAATCGATTTGACAATTCCTTCATCAACGGCCTCCTGCATAGCTTTATATGTTTCCAATCTCAATTTTCTACCCTCTGTTGGAGAATGGATAAGTAATAGATCAATGTACCCTAATCCTTGAACTTTATCAATACATTCTTTAATGGCACGCTTAGCATTGTCATAACCATTCTGATTGTTCCATAATTTCGTAATATAATAAACATCCTCCCGTTTATTTTGACCGGGGTTCTCAGAAATCCAATTTAATATACCTTCACCGCAACCTCTCTCGTTACCGTACAACACTGCTGTGTCAATTGACCTGTAACCAACGTTCAATGCCTCTGTAACCACCTCAGATGCATTTCTTATCTCCCATGTTCCGAGTCCAGTAGATGGAATTTTAATTCCGTTGTTTAGCGTGATGTATCTTGCAACAGACATACAGTTTTTGTATAAACAATAAAGTTGAGTGAAATTCTTGGTCAGTTACCGATGTATATATATATGTACATATACATATAAAAAAAAGACAGAACAAAATAAAGTGAAATGAAGAAGTTACCAGGTATAGCAGATAAGAGCAAAATAGTAGATATTTATACATTCTCAAGTTTGGAAAGTATAACCGCAAGTAGATAGCAACTGGGCTCTGCCAAAACTGAACCCTTATCTGATGAGAGAAAGCGTAACGAATATTCTCCGTTATTATGTTAATGAAGCCATACAAATTCACTATAGTGAGTTCTTGAGTTGCAGAGATACGTCCAGTCATAACCAATTGTGAACAAATATATTCTACCCAAGGTATACTACTGCCCTATTAATGAAGTGAACCTAACATGGAAAACTCACATCTGATTTTGGGGGCATTTACCTCAGGCAATGACTACAAAAATAATACAGGACCATTAACAAAAATGCATAGATTTTCCATAGACTCTTTCACGTTCTTAATTACTGCAAAGTTTTATTGATATATATCTATATTTAAAGAAAAATAAAAACATACATATATGTATGCTATATGTAGGGAAAGGTATGATTAGCTAGCTCATTTCATGGACTGGTTTTCTTTGGTAATCCAGTTTTAAGGTCAACCAGGACTTCATCTATATCTTGAGGGCCTTCACCAACTTCAGTCAAGATAACTCTAGAAACTCCAGTAGACCAAGATTCGTCAATTAAATCGACAGGGAATTTATTTAAGACAGTCAAATCAGCAGTAGATGTCAATTTCTCCCACCCTGTCAAATTTCCGAATATCTTATGCAACAAACCTAAAACAATATTTTCATTTTTCTGTTCGTAATAAATAACAGCATTTGGACCGGCATCAAAAGTGTATGCTGCAATAATCTCACCTGCGGATTCATTCAACAAGTTGACCAACTTGATGATTCTTTTTGAAGTGTCATTCAAGTAGAAAATCGGTGGATAAGAATCCAAGCAAACAGAGTGGAAAGAATTCGAATCTTTCATTGTCAAGTCGGCAAAAAGAGTGAAATTTTTCTCCAAGATAGCTTCCTTCATCTCAATGAATCTCTTTGGAACAACTTCGTTGACTCTATATTTAAACAAATCTGAAGTCTTTACAGTCAGTTGCATACCGCTGGTACTTGGCACATCTTTCTTATCATCCGAAACGACCAATATACAGGCTTTCATCTCTGGCCAGTGAGACAAAGGAGCCACTTCAACAGCCATAGAATCAGACCCATCAATTTCAGAACCCATTTCCCATGCAACGTATCCACCAAATAAGGATCTACAAGCAGATCCGGAACCTTTTCTGGCAATCTTACTCAATTCAGAAGCAGATTGAGGCAATTTATATAGTTTGGAAATAGCTGAAATTAATGCTGCAAAACCGGCAGCCGATGATGCCAAACCAGCAGCAGTTGGAAAATTGTTTTCACTGACAATATGTAATTTGAAATCACTTAGTCTAACCAATGTAGCATCTTCAGTTTCTAACTTTTTTCTGAATTCTCTTAAATCTGATAAACATTGTTGAGTTCTAGGAGTATCCAACGAATGAAGTTCTCCGTTCAACCATAAAGTATCTTTCTCAAATGATTGGGAACATGATGCAGTAGTTAATGTTCTTAGATCCTTTTGCGATAAAGTGACACTAATAGATGAATTAGTTGGAAGATTCAAATCTTTGTCCCTTTTACCCCAATATTTCAAAGTCTAATGAGAAAAGAACAATCTGTTAGTATACTAGATTAAGTAAAGAGGGAAATTTTATATGACGAACGACTAGCTCATTCATACTTTTCTTACAATTGTGGTTATGCATACTTACAGCAATATTAACAGGAGCTGTAGTAGAAGCGTAATATATCTCACTCATAATGATTCTCAGTTGAAAGACCCAATAGTCAATTCAGTTTTTAAAAGAACCCACCAAAACAAGAATGGCTCTCTCTGTCTCTCTACTCTCTCTTTAATAAACATTGTTCAAAAATATCTTCTCGCATCTCATTATTATCGTCTAATTTTCTTCCCAGGCGCGAAATACGTCCACTGAGCCCAACCAGATTCTGCGTAACGATACAGGTGATAAGGAAGGGTATTTTCTTTGTGTGTGTGGGTGAACATTACACTGATTGATGATTGATTACTAGTGCCATAGGTAGAACAAACCTAGTAGTACGGACATAAAACAAATAGCCCCTTCAGTTTTATATATACAACAGGACAAATTAAAGGTTCACATAAGTTGACTTATCGATTCGTATAGCAAATAACAGTGAACTAAGAGAAACAAATTGATTCAATTAAATTTCAAAAAAATAATACAAACAGCATACATCGATGATGTGTCTAACAAAATAAACGCATAAAAGAAAAGGAAAGACGTAGAAGGTAAAACAAAATAAAATAAAAACAAAATAAAGACAAAAAAAAAAACAGAGAAAGTGTCAAAAACTGTAAAGTAGAGTAAATGTTAAAGAAAGAAAAACAGAAGTGAAATACTAAAACACTAAACGCAGATCGCAAAATAATTCATCCAGTTACAAAGGAAATGAAAGAGAGAAAAAGAAAATTGACAAAAAAATGATAAAAGCATAAAATAAAATATCAAAACAATACATAAAAAAATGAAAAAAGACAAAACAGAATAAAACGGAACAACTATAAAACAAATAATCTTTTTTTTTTCTTCAAAATAAAAAAACAAAAGGAAGAAGGAAAACTAACAATCATAGTCAAGGACTCATAGCATAAAATACTTAAGAGCCTGGAGCAACTCTTTCCCATCTCCAGATTCTGGCTTTACAATCACCAGAACCAGTAGCAAAATAACCACCGTTAACACCTCTCTTTGGACTCATCACAGGAGACACACTCACACTAATGACTGAGTTTCTATGACCTTGTAACATAACATATGGCTCTCCTGTAGCTTTCTCCCACATAATAACACCCCTATCTTTAGAACCAGACAAGATGAACTCGTCGTCTGGAGTACAACAGACAGATAAGACAAAATCTTTGTGACCGACATAAGTCACTTCACAATTAGATTTTGAAGAACCTTGTTGTTTTTGTAAATCTTTTAATGACCATAATTTAACTGTTCTATCTAATGAACCCGATGCAATTTCTTTCCCATCAGGTGTGAAAGTGACTGAATAAACAGAGTCCATGTGTCCGTTACCAGATTCACTAGAAGAGTCTAGTCTTTCAACAAGGAAACCTTGGTTAGCATCCCAAACTCTAACGGTTCTGTCTAATGAACCTGCAGCGACTAATTTACCATCAGGTGAGACAGCAACTGTGGTGACTCCGTCTTCAATAGATAAAGTTAAACAACATTGGCCAGTGAAAACATCCCAGATTCTAACTGTTCTGTCACCGGAACCGGAAACTAACTTGGATCCATCTGGGAAGAAATCCAAAGAGTAGATATCTTGTTCGTGACCCTTCAAATACTTAACTATTGTTCTAGTTGCTAAATCCCAAATTCTAATAATTTTATCTTCAGCACCAGTTGCTAAAAATTTACCGTCTGGAGAGAAACAAACTGATCTAATATACAAATCACCAGTGTCAGTATCATATGAACCATTTGATGAGGCTGATGATTCATCACTTAATCTAGCCACCAAATCACCAGTCTCAACAGAAAACACTTGTGTTAATTTATTACAACCAGTAGCTAAAAATTTGTCATCTTTTGAAAAACGAACACAGCAAACAACAGATGTATGATCAAATGAATGAATTAATGAGATATCGACTTTTTTTGGAACTTTAGGATTATACACAGTGTAATAATCGCCTTGTTGTTTCTTATAAGGTAAATTATTGTAAGAATCGAAATCTTTCAAGAAAGCAGGGATCGGCTTGTTATGTTGAGCTCTTTTCAAATATGCTGCTCCATCTGATTCGGCTTTAACTGATGTAGAATTAGCTGGCACTGGTGTAATTGATGAAGCACTTTCTTGTTGTGAATTAGTCGTTGGAGCATTAGCAGTATTAGCGGTAGAAGTAATTGGAGTACTATTTGTGGTGGAATTGTTAGCTGCAGCAGAATCAGTAGTTTGAACAGGATTAGATGAGGTGGATGGAGGTGGCAGTTGGGAAACTTGTGGTAATTCAGGTTTTAGAGGAGCTGGTGTACTTCTTGGATTAATTTGTGGTAAAGTACCATTGAAACCTGCTCTTGTTTCAGCTGGAGACCCAGTTAAGTTTGGTGGAGGTACTTGTTGAGGAGTTTGTGGGAAACTCTGTATATGTTGTTGTTGTTGAGCTTTAGCTTGTGCTTGTGCATGGGCCTGGGCTTGAGCTTGCGCTTGTGCATGAGCTTGTGCCTGTGCTTGTGCCTGGGCTTGAGCTTGAGCATGGGCTTGTGCCTGGGCTTGAGCTTGTGCTTGAGCTTGAGCTTGAGCTTGAGCTTGTGCTTGCGCAGCAGCAGCAGCAGCTTGCTGTTGTTGTTGTTGTTGTTGTTGTTGCTGTTGTTGTTGTTGTTGTTGTTGTTGTTGCAATGATTGTTGTTGCAATAATCTATCTCTGTTTTCCAAATCTTGCTTTAATCTCATGATCTCTTTTTCATAAGCTTCCTTCATAGTTCTGTGAGCTTGTTCCAATTCATAAACAGTGTTTCTAATATTGGTCAATTCTTGATGTTGTTGATTAATTTTTAGTTCATATTCATGATGATGGTCCTTGTAAATGGTAGTTTCTCTTGATAAGCTTTCGAATTCTTTTTTAACAGCATCGAGCAATTCATCTAGATGGGCACTTTCTGGCATTGTGTGGTTATTATTGGCTGGAATTTGTCTTTGATAAGACATTTTTTCTCTTCTTTTGTTTTTTTTAAAGTGTTTGTTATCTTGACAATTTAAATTATACAACGGGATTCACTAGAATTCACAACGATAAATATGATGAAAAGGAATGATGATATATAATACGTGGTTGATTATAATTGTCGGTAACCAATGAAAGGACATATAACTATTCAATTAGATAGTTGTTGATTGGATTATATGGATCTTGTTTCAATGTTGAGTAAGATGAAATGTATTAATTAGATAAGATATAAAATACGGTGCACTTGAATTCTTATGTAACCTTGAATTATTTTATGTTATTTTTGACCCGATTGATTAACTTGGAAATAATTAATATATCTGAAGGAAACGAAAATAAGAAAAAAAAAAACACAAACAAAATGCCCAATGTATACACACAATTGAAATGTTTTTTTGTTGGAATAAGGCTGATGTGAGAGATGTAGAGTAGTAAACAACTAGATGATGAGTCTTTATGATATGTGTGACTATTCGCAAGTTAGACTAAGCTATAGAGTACTGTACTGTACTGTCGAGTAGTGTAGTGAACTGTACGGAGTCGTGTGTGTATGTATTTATAGGAGTGTGTGTGTGTGTGGGTGTATGACTACGTGTGTGTATAAGTTAGAAAGGAAGGAAGGACTTTATTTATTTAAGATAGGTAATTAAGTAGGTATATAGGTTAGGGCTGTATAATTGCAAAGGAACGACGACAACAACAACAAGAGGAATGAGTGGAAAGATACAAGGAAACGGGAAAGAGATGGTGAAGAGCAAATGGAGGAGGTGGTAAGAAAAAGCGAGAAAGCGAGAAAGCGAGAATGTGAATGTGAGAAAAAACCGAGAAAAAGTGAAGACGAAAAGCGTGCGCCAGTTGTTTATTTGTTTGTTTGTTCGTTCGTTGGTACAGTGATGAATTGAATGAGCCTGCGAGCGAAAGGTTCTTTAAGTTGCAAGTATAGTGTATAAGTCTCCGAGAGAATGGGGAGCAGGTGACAGCATGTAGGTCGGTGACCAACTAGGTGGCACAAGTCAGAGAGTCAAACCCCCTCCCAGAAGTGATTATATCATATCATATCGCAATGAAAAGGCCAACAACTCAGTCAACCAGTTCAGTCGCACACACAAAAAAATGCACAATCGGCCCAGCAAAAATCAAACGAAATCAATTCAACTAAAATGGAAATGCTAATGGAAATGGAAATGGAAAAAAGACACCAAAAAAAAAAAGAAAAAGATCTTCGCAGCTTGGCGGTGCGAGGATGTATATATGTACTGTAACAGTTACGTAATTAGATTGTTTTCAGTTTCCCAGCAATGCGCGTATTATTGTCAATTTCTTATTGTTCTCATCTGCACTTGCATTGTTTCAAGCTTTTGCTTGGCAAGGTTGACTCAGGCGAATCTTTAATTTTTGTGAAGGTTACCGATTCTGTTCTGTTGTGCTGTTTTTGTGAGGTTTGACTGGGCTGGGCTGGGCTGGAGGGGGATGAACAGGGCTTTTTCTTGGGTTGTGTGATGTGATGTGATGTGATGACAGATGGTCGGGAGAACTTAACCTGTGTGTGCGGATGGATGGATGTTTCAGTTGGACGAGCAAACAGAGCAAATAAATAGCCTTCTCATCTGAATCATCTGACCACGGTTTGTTCTAGCCGACGACCCTGTCTGTTGCTGTTGTCTCTCACTCGGTTCGCTTTGGCCGGCAAGTAAAAGTATTTTCCCCTCTTGGTATATACACTACTCCGTTTTTACTTCCTTCACTCGCTCATTCACAAAACGTCCCAATTCCGTCTCGTTCCGACTTCACGCGGAGTCTGTCACTAAGACAGCGCGTTTGTTTGATTCTTCCTCTTCCTCGTTATCTTGGGAGTTAGAAATTATATGCGTGGTTTGCTCAACTAATTTGATACTCTGATAGTCGACTAAGAGCCGTTGTTGTTAGCTTTCCTCGGTCACTTTATTATTTTTCTTGCAGACAGGTTCATGTTTAATCGTTCATTTTTTTTGTAGAGTGAGCAATTAAATCATTGATAGTAGTAGACCTTAGATATAGTTCAAACAACCTGTTTTTGTCCAACATGCGTGCGTGTCAATTGTTCCGTTATCTTTAAAACTACTTGAAGGTAGCTAGCTAACATAGGCTCTACTTAATCCTTTTTTAGTTGTTTACAGTCGGTCGTTTTATAGACAACCTTGCACCTTTTAGGTCTCTTCTCTTTTCCGTAATCACTCAGCCACATTGACTGCCATATCACATTTACTGTCCACTATACGACATCAGCCTCTCAACCTATCTAGTGAAAGTGATGATGATGAAAGTAAAGCTACCATCATCACTTATCTAAAAACAAGATGATTGTTTTACTCATTCCTTGTAAGTTACGTTTTGATGATCAACATCTTATCATAGTTGGTATCATCGAACTTCACTTCTACTTTAAGTTATAGATTATACGCATTCACTTCTATATACATACGTGCCCTTGTTTTCCAGATAGATATACAGATAGATAGACATAATCAAGGTTACATTCTACAACAAGAGATGTCAAGTGCAAGTGAATTTTTAGACAAAGGTGTAGACTTAGTCAAGAAAGCTATTGAAGCTGATAGTGCAAGTAAATACGATGATGCTTATAAATTATACTACAACGGACTAGATTACCTAATGTTGGCTTTAAAATATGAGAAGAATCCAAAATCTAAAGAAACTATAAGGTCTAAATTCACTGAATATCTTTCTAGAGCTGAACAATTGAAAGAACATTTGGATAAGAAAACTCAACAAGATCAAACCGGTGAAGCTAGTGCCACTTCAGGATCAGTTAAAGCTAGAAAATCAAACGGTTCAGGTTCAGGAAATAATGATGATGAAGATAATGACAATGATAACAAGAAACTTAGAGGCGCCTTAGCTAATTCTATCTTGAGTGAAAAACCAAACGTTCAATGGGATGATATAGCAGGTTTAGAATTAGCTAAAGATGCATTAAAAGAAGCTGTCATATTACCTGTCAAGTTCCCGCATTTATTCAAGGGAAAGCGTAAACCTGTGAGTGGTATCTTATTGTATGGTCCACCAGGTACAGGTAAATCATATTTAGCTAAAGCTGTTGCCACTGAGGCCAATTCTACATTTTTCTCCGTCTCTTCTTCAGATCTAGTTAGTAAATGGATGGGAGAATCGGAAAGATTAGTCAAACAATTATTTACAATGGCAAGAGAACAGAAACCTTCTATTATATTTATCGATGAAGTTGATGCATTATGTGGACCTAGAGGGGAAGGAGAATCAGAAGCTTCTCGTAGAATTAAAACTGAGTTGTTAGTGCAAATGAATGGTGTTGGTAATGATTCGGATGGTGTCTTGGTTTTAGGAGCTACTAATATTCCATGGCAATTAGATTCCGCAATTAGAAGAAGATTTGAAAAAAGAATTTACATCGCTTTACCAGATCAAGAAGCTAGAGTAGATATGTTTAAATTAAATATTGGTGATACACCATGTGAACTAGATACACAAGATTATCAAACATTAGCTGAGATGGCTGATGGTTATTCTGGTCATGATGTTGCCGTTGTGGTGAAAGATGCTTTAATGCAACCTATTAGAAAGATTCAAATGGCTACACATTTTAAAAGAATTCAAGGCATTAGTGAAACAACTAATGAACCTATTGAGCAATTTACCCCTTGTTCTCCAGGTGATCCAGATGCCTTGGAAATGAATTGGCTAGATCTGGATGGTGAACAGTTACAAGAACCACCGTTAGGTCTGAAGGATTTCATTAAAGCAATAAAGTCCAATAAACCTACTGTTAATCAAAAAGATTTAGATAAGTTTGTCGAATTCACTAACGATTTTGGATCTGAAGGAAATTAATTAATCAATTAGTTCGGTGATGTTTTTTGATTATATTGCACTGTAATTTTTTTGTTTCATTTTGTTTAGTTTAGTTTTGGCTCTTCATTTCTCTCTCCTGATCTTGTGATTGTATATTATTTTTTAAAGTTTTACCATTTGTCTCGTCATTCAGCTGTATCTACTACTACTTAGTTAATTTTTATTTTAGAGATATTCATTAATACATAACAAAAAAAAGGATATAAAGAGTGGATTGGAGAATATTCATAAAAAAACGTGTAAGAATCAAATATAACGAATCAATCATGTATTATCTGAAAGTGAAGTGAGCTAACTCCTCATTGCTCAAATCATGATTCGATTCGATTCAAATAGATGGCTTTTCTTGTCTTAGGAACGATATTGAGAAATATTATTATTTGAATCAACAACTTTTGAATCATCAACCTTTATCAAAATTAAAGCAATATTATCACCTTCAATAAAACATTTGGCATTTCGATTGTTCTTTAAATGGAGATCTTGATAGTATTTCAATTCCTCAGCGTCTGAATCATTTAAAAATTTCTCAACGTGTCCAGTGAGAGTACAACTCAACTCACTAACCTCAGCCTGATTCAAATCTCTAAGTAACTTCAACAGCTGTCCATTTAAATCTAAACCCGCAGAGGCGGCGTCGCCTCCTTTTGATCCATTAATGACACCACCATTATTACTACTGTCTGTCTTTTTCTTTGAACCAGAGGTGGTCCAGTCATGAACAAGGATTGAAACTACTGGATTCTCATACAGATTTCTATACTTTTGAGTGTCTTTGGGTGTCGCTATCAAGATATTGTAATCGTTCAAATTTTCATTATAAGATTCGTGTGGAGAAATTAAAGTATAGTTCATTAAACTAACATGTGGAGTGTTGTCTGTACATGTACCCAAGTGTAGGAAGTTAGTGTTGTTCAATAAATTTAACACGGAATCTGGCAATGGCCCTTGCGTCTCTGTCATTGTGCTGTGTATAGAGATTATTTCAATATGTACTTATATATCTATCTGTCTACAAGCAAGTGAATCAGTAGATTGTTTTGCCCTTCTGTAAAAAAATACATCTCGTCTTTTTCCTAAAGGCTATGTATGGCCTACTACTATCTCAGGATCTCTTTATCTGTCACACGTTTATTGCAACCACCAACCGAGAAAAGAATGATGTAAGCAATTCCATTGGCAGCCGCAACCGGGCAATCGCTGCATTCACCGCCATTTTTTTCTCTGGTGTAAGGAATTAGTCGTAGCCAGCTAAACCGACGCGGTCTTCGACGGCACCGACGTATTAATCGTCGCCGATTCTTAACTATGACTAATTCCTTACACCAGAGAAATGGCTGCGATTTCGGGAGAATTGCAGAGAAGGTCTGCGAACGAGAAGTAGTGCACGAGAGCGCCGGTGGCCAATCACAGACGGTCACTCCCCCATCTGCCAATATGAAATTATGTGTCGTTCGTTGCAAATGGATTATTTCCCAAAATGGATATGTTCTATTTATGACTAATCTGAATCAAAACGCGCAAAAAGACTGTATAAAAAGGCTCAGATGCCCACTCTTGTTTCATTTATTACACGCTCTTTTAGATATAACTCAGCTGCAACAATTTTTGATCCTCTAATACAAAATAGTGAGTGCGACAGAACATCTTCACGCAACACGTACTGTTCATTTGTTTATTTGTTCAGATTGAATATATCCATCCGATATCGTATGCTGCTCTTCTATTTATTGCTAGATCAAACATAGTATACTTAGTTAGTTGCACACACCGCTAGCATATTTGCTACACAATTTTTTTTATTGCGATACAATACACTCCCTCCCTAGAATAATCTGTTTTTATGTACAACTGCTGAGTAATTATTTGACCCCAAATCGATGTTCGTTGCAAACCAGCCATATACACAAAGTCAGTCCCGATCTTCAAATTTTTTCCTGACACAAATTGATAAACTTCCTTATATTAGCAACAACAATAACATTTCCCCCTCAAATAATTTATCATTGATTCTCCAGTCTGAACTCACTTTAGTTGATTCAATTGACTCTAAGTCTTTATTGCTAGACGAACCGTCCACCTCTTTCGAAATAGTTGTTCCAGTCTATAAGAAACGAATGAGTAAGCTCAAATCTTATCACAGCACATACAATCAGGCACCGAATGGAATGTCTAGTAGATTTTATACATCTGATGAAATAGAAGACGAATCAATATCTTTAAGTAGCGCGCAGTTAGAAAATATCAAGAGTTTGTTAGATTCAGACTCTGAAATGGAGGACGAGGTCGAGTCCATTGATGATTCGAGTGAGTCCTCCTCTATTATTGAAACTCATGCTATATCAACCACAAATAAGCAAGAGCCAGAGATATCAAGTGTTGATTTGAATTCCAGTAGGCGCAAGCACAAACTTGAAGAAAAAAAAACAACAACAACCACAGATTCCCCAAATGCCGATCTCAAGAAACATTTCCAAGACAGTGTCAGAAAAATAGTAATTTCCAGAGACCAACAGGACAATGTTGGTAGAGTGTTGGCTTTAGAAAAATCGAAGTTACAAACAAATATGGAACTTACTAATACACCGCATGATACAGAAGAGTTAACAACAAAACTACTCAGTGCAGATCCTGCGACGCCGACTGCTGCAACCACGTCGCTGGCAACTCCTTCATCTCCTCCTTCAATTCTACTTCAGGTACCTGCTGAAACCGTCAACGAAGGAGTTGTCCCTCTCTCAAATGGAGCTAATGAAAATCATGATCCTAGTACTAGTGCTAATCATAATCCGCCTGTGAAAAGACGTAAAATCTTACTCAGAGGCCGAGATTCTTCTGTTATAAGTGAAGATGACGCTGACCTTGATAGTGACAATGAGATCGATAGACCAACACAAAAAAAAAGCGGCTCAGAGTTTAAACTGAACTTGGCACCAACCGTTAGAAAGGTCACTGATCGAATTGGAATGAAACAATTACTGAATAACTCAGTTCAGTTCCAGATTGTTGGTTTCGATATCCCATATGAAAAGCCTAAGAATTTGGCCCCTGCTACTCGCGCTCTGAAATGCTCTCTAAAAGTGCCCTCATCGTTGTTGTCGCGCACTTCAAAAGCTAGAATTAAGAAGAAGGTTAGTTTCGATCACAGTCTAGACGTGATTTATCCGCCTGAAGTATATCACGATGATTCTTTGCCTCCTCTACCTCCTCCTCCTCCTCCCTTATCAGCTGCAAATGGTAAGGATCTTAGTATGGCCGCTGACTCGGACAGTGTGCATTCGAAACCTCAAACTTTAGCAAAGTTTGGTTCGCAACATGCACCGCAGCCGCAAGTAACAAAACCAGAGTTGAAATCTACTCAAGCTCCCAATTTTGATCGGAAAGAAGTTCGGCGATCAACACAAGGCGTGAGACATCCAGTTTCACCTAACACAACTTCCCTTCCCTCCAAAATATCCTCCGAACGCCGCGAATTTAATTCTCTCACAGCAACTCCTGAAATTAAATCAGCATATAGCGTAATATCCACTTCCAATCTTGGCGCGAAACAAGCAAACGCTAGCAACAAAAAAGTCGATGCGGAATCTCCTAATGTAGAGAAGGCCAATGGAAACGAAAATCTTGCCTCAGTTAAGTCGGCGACAGTTTCCGCTGTAGTTAATGAAAAGCCGGTTGAAGACACTAAAATATTAAGCGATTCAGAAGAAGTAAAGCTGAAGGAAGAAGATTTTTTAATTGCGCTGGGGGGATATAGTCCAAGAATCACTAGATCTCGTTACGGCACGGTCTTTGCTCCCATTGTATTATCTGACTCATCTGATGAAGATGAAGGTGCCAAGTTGAACGTCAAACGCTCAAAATCAAGTCCAAAACATAGTCCAAAACATAGTCCAAAACATAGTCCAAAACATAGTCCAAAACATAGTCCAAAACATAGTCCGAAACATAGTCGAACAATGTCTCTTTCAAATAAAAATATTGCAGAAAGACTTCCGACAAAAAGCGCACCTGTCGATGTGAATGCTGATCGATTGCTAAGAAGAAATTCCCGTTTTGTTGTTGGGAATGGCAAAGCGGTGTCATCACCACATTCAACCATTAGTGGTATGGACACGACCACTACTGTGACATCAGAACCTAAGAAGGTGACCACAAAGCTTCAGAGACGTCCTGTTTCAAATTTTGCGGCTGTGCAATCGAATGAAAAATCTGTGTCTGCATCTTCATCAGCCACGTCGATGACAACGACAGCAAAGGTCACTCCATTGCCCCCTCTGCCTCCACCGCCCACACCAGTTCTTCGTTTAAAGACTCCACAGCTAAATCCGGTGTCTTCATCCATTTCTCCATCAACCAATCAGTCTCCTGTTTATGTTACTAAACCTGCTAAGCAAATTAAAGAAGTAGAGTATCCTGGTCATGGTATTGACAACTTTGATTTAAGCAAATTGACAAAACCTAAACCTGCTGGAAGTTCACCTACTCGTTCGGTGCTTGACGAGGGTGGCTCAAACATTACTTTTGATTCACGAAGAATGTTAAGGAGACATTTGAGGCGCACCTCAAGTTCGAAACCAGATACCGAACGTTCTGGCAAAGCTCCTGCTAGGACTCCGTCAACTGAGAATAAAAATGTCGGACCTGCAGCATCATCGGGATCGGGGGAAACAGATGAGGAGGACCCTGCGCCTCTTCTGATCTCAAGGGTTACAAATAAGCATATTGTTCCGGGAACTAAACCATACCCTGTCTATTCGCAAGCTTGTATCAAATGTACCAAGACTAATAGAGCAGCATTTTGTAACAATCGATCATCATGTAATGTTTGTACTGCTAAAAGAGCTAAATGCAGCTATGCACATGACGCTACAATCATTAATATGAGTGAGATTGTTGAATATGAACGTTTAATGAAGATTAGAAATCTGTGGCAAAAAAGAGTTCACAATAGAAAAAAACAAATGCTCCAGAAATCGGAAGAAAAGGAAAGTTCTGTTAAAATTTCTCCATGGCGGCTTGCAACTGAATCTTCCGGAACAAGTGATCAAATGAAATTATCGAACTCCGGAGAGGTTGTTGAGATTTTTCCGGAAATTTCACATAATCAGAAGAATAACACCAAGGACAAGGATCACGACTTAATTGACGAAAGAACTGTTGATTTTCAAGTAGCAGAAGAGAATGTCCAAGATTTGAGATCTACGTCAGAAGAAACTGATGCAGATGATGAAGAAGACAATTTTGGAGATGAGGAGGACAATAATGAAGTGGAAAAGTCGTCTTCTGAGAAGAGGCCCAGTGAGGCCTCCGATACACATGTTGACGCAGAACAATTTGCTGAGAATTCATGTTTCTGGTGTAGAGATGGAGATCTTGAATGCTCCAAGAATCTACCAACATGTAAACAATGCTCTGGTTCCCACCGAAAATGTACTTATAATGACACTGTTGATCATAAAGTAAAGAGGGCTCCAAAGACAAGATTACCGTCTCCACTTACTGAAATACAAGAACGTAATAAAGAGATTGCTGATTTGATTGCAACCGATGACAAGCAGGTTAACTTGAAGACATCTCGCATATTGAGGGAATTGGAATTTGATACTAGAGATTTGGGCGAAGTGTTTGGTGGACAGTCTTTAAAAGGACGTAGATCAGCATCCAGACAGATATACACCGTTCCAACTGATGATGATGAAAATGATCCACAGTTTGAAGCATATCCTGACTTAGATATTGAGCTTGACGAAGATGGTGTGCTGATTTTAAGTGAAGATGAAGAAAATCGTTTGAAGTTGCTTGGTAAACATCCAAAACCATTTTTCGAACATGAAAGTATTAATAGGATGTTGTAGTCTGCGCAGGATAGTCATTCCTGATACATATTAATAATATAAGTTATTTTAAGCTAGGTTGTGTAGTTCTTATCAACCTACTGTAGGTCAAAAAAACTTGTAAAGGCTCTAGTGTTCTTTGTTTGCCGGTGGACAATTGTAGAAACAAAAGGGGCGCATTAGGGCTTGAGTTGGATACATGGGTTCGAATCCTGTAAGTACAAGCTCATAAACTCAAATTTAGAATACGAAAAGAGGCTGTTCAAATGATATTATAGATTATGACCTAATAGCGTCATCATAGTATTATGTTTGTTTGCTGGTATCTTTTTAAGAGACTGATGTTGGAAGCCTATCTCTATTCTCACTTCATTCGTTTATGTATCCAGTAATTTGGAGAGTTTATGTTGAATACAGTAAAAAGAATGTCGCATGAGGTGAGTTACTTATTAATGCTTCATTTCAGTGAGTTTATCTGTGATTTGTCGTTGTCGCTCAGGGGTCACCTATAATCGTAGGGATAGTGTGGAAATGGTCAAAACAATATTGTTTCTTATCTTAATTTTTACTATTTCTTAAATTTCGCTTATCTTTCAAGTGCTGTCGCGATGCTCTAGATTTATTTCCGACAACACATGAACAGATGGGCACAAATATATAAGAATATTTAGCTTGCTTCTCAGCAAAACTTACGGATAACGACAGGAACGTATGGTTTCTGTGAGTATACCTGGTTCGAGAACTTGTTGTGCATTCCACTGTTGTGCGAAGAGCTCGCAGATACCTTAAGCTTCTTGTTAGAACGATGAAGCGCCAATTAAGAGGAGAAGCAATGTAGTAATATTGTCGTTGGCTCTGTATTCCACAAGAGTTTGATCTTGGTCTTGTTTTGTTCTGTCTACTGATGAAGATGAGCTTGAAGGAGACAGCAATTTGGATAGTAAATAATGAGTGTGTCTATAAGTTACCAAAACTTTGTCACTGTTTTCACGACTTCATATACTTTGATCCTCATTAAAAACATGTACCGCCTAATTTAAGGTAAGTGAATCCCAGATTTGGAATCGATTAACTTATCTATCTTCCGACAGTTTGAGGACATCTTACTGACAATTTTGAATGTTTATTACAAATTCTCTTAAAGATAACATATATTCTATAAATATCAGCGGTTCTGTTCTTAATCACCTAAACCTTCATTCTTTCCCAGATCTTCTATTTGGAGTATTATTGGCCTTTTGCTTATGGTTATCAAATCAAATACTTGTTGCCGCTCAGCCGCATTACATAACATTAATAAGTACACGCATTAATTGAAAACTATCAGTAAATTTTTGTTTACCTTTGCACTGTGGTGGCTCATATATGAGATCTGATCACATATCTAGGTCTGGTCTTGTCTGGTCTAGCACTGATAAGAAGAACGAATCTGAGCTAAGAAACATATTAATGACATAATAGATTAGTTGTATCAGATTACTATTTGATTGCAATGTTGATACACGACAAACAAAACCATGTCAGTCACGAGCAAATTAGAGCATGCTTGAAGAAAAAAATCTTTTACAACCTAACCAACCGAACCTCGTCTGGGTCCAAGAAAATCAATCTGTACAACTTAGATACTGAATATAATGAGATTTACAAAATGATAGAAAACACAATTAAGTACCAAGAAGGGAAATCATGTTTATTAGTTGGGCCGAGAGGTACAGGAAAAACGACGTTGGTAAATAATGTACTGATTGATTTAGCTGAACAGTACAATAGTTCATTTTTTGTCATTAGATTAAGTGGATTATATCAACCTGATGATAAGGCTGCAATTAAGGAGATAGCTAGACAACTGGATTGGCAGATAGGTGGTGAAAACACAGCAACGTTTGAAAAGTTGTCGGCTAATGCTACTATGAAGTCAATTATTTCAGTGTTAGATAAGTCAAATCTTGATGATGATCAGGCACATGATGATGAAGATGACGACAATGATGATGCTGATGCTGATGATGCTGATGATGCTGATAATGATTCTAAAAGATCTGTTGACAAGAAAGGACGGCACCAAATTCCAATAATCTTTTTAGTTGACGAGTTTGAAAGATACACAGCAAGTTCAAGACAGACTTTACTTTACAATTTGTTCGACGTGGCACAAGCTTCATCATCCTCAACGAAGTCTTCTCCTATTGCTGTAATTGGAATCACTTTTAAGACCACCATCAGAGAACAATTAGAGAAAAGAGTGAAGAGTCGATTCAGTCAGAGATTGATTCAGATTAACAAAGCAAGAAATATAGACACTTACATTGAGTATGTTCGATGTTTGTTGAAAGTCAAAGGAACAGAAATAGACAAAGACTTTCAAAAATTGGATAATAGGTTGGTGAGTGAGTACTGTGATTTATACAATCAGAAGATTGATAAGCTATTAGATGAGAAGACTAGCTTAAGGAAATTGATAATTGATAATTTTTACACTGTTAAAGACTTGAATAGCTTGAAACATACATTACTTGAATATATTATCAAGATAATTGATGATAATGAATTATTAAATGGTGATTACGAATTTGTCAAGAATGATTTCAATAATAAAAGTTTCAAACTGTTGAAATCATTAAGTGAACTAGAACTTAAACTATTAATATGCGCATGTCGCCAATGTTTAAAGAATTCATTAGAACAGGTTAATTTCAATATTGCGTATGATGAATTTCAACGACTTTCGCAGTCTAAAATGAATGCATTGAATGCGCAATTACAAGTGATGGGTAACATCAAATTCTCATCAACTACAACTTCATCTAGAGATTTGTTGCTTTCTTGTTGGGAAAATTTGATTCAAATAGGGCTTTTAGCAGAACCATTAAGACAAGCCAATGGTATAAATATGGCATTTTATACTGGTGGTGAGGTTAACAAGATGTATCAATGTGATTTGAACTTACAAGAGATTTTAAAGTTCTTCGAAAGTGTAGTTGGAGGAAAGGATTTGGATGCTGGCGAAGGGAGTGACATAGGGGAGTATCTGTGGGTTGAAAGTTGGTGTAGATTATAAATATGGGGTGGGAGTTTCTATATAGTCCATTGGATTTTAAATTGAACTGTAAATATGAAAGTTATGACATGATATGACAGCTAATATCTCATCAATTGTACAGTAGTTTACTATACTATACTATACTATACTATACTATACTATACTATACTATACTATACTATGCAAATGAATCATATATTGTTCCCGATTGGGAAATATAGGAGGCTACGGTGGGGCCGAGGGGGGGCGGTAAGCTTGGCCGCGACGATGATGAGTCAATGTTGTTGGTCGCTCGCTCACTAAAGAAAGACTCTTTTAAGTACTCTGAAGTAGAGCGTTGAATATATTCAACGAACAATTCAGTACTAGTATATTATATTATATTGTATTGTATTATATTATATTATATTATATTATATTATAGTTGTTTCCAAGACGTTACCAGTCCTGAGTGGACTAGCGCTGTGATGCTCCACTCCAACAAAATCTTGTAAAGTCAGAGATCCGTCCAGCAGAACCCACTCGCAGGCGCATCCAAAACCCCACCCACCCCTTCGCATCTGTTTACCGCCCCCCCTCTTTCTTACGTAAGCTCCCTTCCACCCCCTCTTTGGGTTGTCCCTCTTTGCGAAAAAACAACGGTCAAATGGTGGTTCGGGAAACTGAAGTCAAGAGACTGAAAGAGGACTGAGATGAATGGGGTGTATTTGTGGGTGTATGCGTAGGTGTAGACCTAGATTGTAGACCAACATTGAACGTCAGTATGCACATATATATACTGAAACGAGAATGCAAAACATAAAAAGTCAACGAAAGCAAAAATGCAAACCGCCTATGATCATAGAAAAGGTCAATCAATCGCTTAAATCCCAGTGACTTCTCAAATCCCTGCGTCTAATTCCCAAGAAAGAAAAAGTGGACATTTTCCAATTTTCTCTTTTCCTTATTTGGTGGGTTTTTATTGTATATATAAATATATAAATATTCAAATATATATATTTGTGTATGTGTATGTGTATGTGTATGTGCCTATTCTTTGTATGTCTATTTGTTGACTTGTAAGACTCCTCGTTTATATCTAAATATATACATATATTCATACTCTCTACACAGCCAACTGAGTGAGCTGGCTCATATACATAGCGTCTCCGTCCCGAACTCCGCTGACTCCCTTCCAACTCAAAGTTTATCCAACCATTTCTTTCATTGATTCTGGTCGTCTGTCCTTGTTTTTAAATTTATTTATTTATTCACATAAGCACCTTTCTCAGTTCCTTCCCCGTACAATCTCATACATCAATACATCATTTTGTACGTTATTGTCCTCTTTAGAGAGAACACATATATATCGAAACGGCCGGCATACAAATTCACTGTGCTGCTGTTTTCATTCATTTAAACAATGGATCCAACACAGGATCCTAATTTTAGACCTCCTTCAACAAACCCGCCAGTTGAACCTACAGTTTCTTCAAAACTTATACCCAATCGACATCCTATTCAACCTTATGTCTTGGCTGACTATTTGGCTCCTATAGATCAACCAATTACTCATCAGACAATGTCTCAACCTATCCCAAGTACTACCACTACTACTACTACTAGTCTTTCTTCAGCTTCTTCAATTGGAGAAATGAATTATTCTTCACCTCCTAGCCATGGACATCATTCCTCCGATAATGGCTCTACTCATCCCGTTCATCCTGTTCATCCTATTCCTATTCCTTCTAGTGGGAAAGCTAAGTTTACAATTGATACACCTCCAAGAACAACATCTCCAAATTCACTCAAACATAAGATTCCAAAGATTCCGACGGAATTACAACCTTTCAGTTCAAGTGATGAAGATAATGAGGATAATACCAATGACTTTATTATTCCTCATGATGATAATGGAGTCGAAGTTCCTTCCGAAGTGATTGATAAAGTGAAAAGTGGACATCATAATAGTGGCCATGCTCAATCATCTCCGGTTATCACTACTACAACAACCACTACTACTACTAATACTAATACTAATACTAATACTAATACTAATACTTCTACTCCATCGTCATCAGATTTTCAAAGGAAGGAGAGATCGGAGTCTTTCAATCACCTGGGTGCGAATATTCCAAGGGTTCATTCGTTCCAAATTGCAGATTTGGAAGAAGTTCCACATGGTGTTCAAAGACAATCTAAAAACTTAAAAGAATATAAATTTCCAACACATAGATTGAAGACAAGACTCTCTGATCCAAGTAAATACCCATTGGTCATTGTTGCATGTGGTTCGTTCTCTCCTATAACTTATTTACATTTAAGAATGTTTGAAATGGCATTAGATTCAATTAGAGAATTTACTAGATTCGAAGTTATTGGAGGCTATTATTCCCCTGTTTCTGACAATTATAGGAAACCTGGCTTGGCAAATTCTGATCATCGTGTTAGAATGTGTGAATTGGCATGCGAGAGAACTTCGTCATGGTTAATGGTGGACGCATGGGAATCATTACAACCTAAATATACAAGAACTGCTTTAGTGTTGGATCATTTCAATCAAGAAATAAATATAAAAAGAGGAGGTGTTTTTAAATCTCATCACTCTCATGAGAAGATTGGTGCTAAAATCATGCTGCTTGCTGGAGGAGATTTAATTGAATCAATGGGGGAACCTAACGTATGGGCAGATCAAGATTTACATCATATCTTGGGTAATTATGGTTGTTTAATAGTTGAAAGAACAGGATCTGATGTGAGGTCATTCTTATTATCACATGACATTATGTATGAGCACAGGAAGAATATCTTGGTTATCAAGCAATTAATTTATAATGATATTAGCTCCACAAAAGTGAGATTGTTTATTAGAAGAGGAATGAGTGTTCAATATTTGTTACCGAATTCTGTGATACGATACATCCAAGAACACAAGTTATATGTTCATGACAAAGAACCTGTCAAACAAGTTATGGGTAATAATGATTGATTGATTATAATATATTACAGTAGGCGGGTAATGATTTGTTGATTTAAAGTTTGATGTCTGTACTCTAAAGTTTTGTTTTATTTCTTCATTATATAATTTTTTTTTTCTTTTTTCACTTATTTTCATTTCTTTAATTTTTTTTCAATGTGTGCTTTTTTGTGTATCATTTTTTTCATTCACTTATTTGGTTATAAATTAGCTGGAGAAATACAATTACCGTGACTAGTCAGTTCATTCTAACTTCTTATTCCTAAGACAAAAAATTTCATTACGTATAAAATTAAACTAAAAAGCTAACACGGAGAGTTTCATAAAAAAAAAACAGTAAAAAATGCAATTATGAGACACTTGGTAGGAAGTACGCTGACTACCCATACTTTCGCACTGATCTCTTACTAAAGTTAAACCATGGTAACTAATTCTTCAGCGGATGTTGGATGAATAGCAACACAACTATCAAAATCAGCTTTAGTTGCACCCATTTTTAAAGCAACCCCAAAACCTTGTAAGATTTCAGCTGATTCATCACCAACGATATGTAAACCAACAACTTTTTCATTAAGACTCTTAACAGTGACTAATTTATAAGCAGTAGGGGATTTATGGTCAGAGACTGCATAATACATTGAAGTAAATTTAGATGTATAAACTTTAACATCTTCTTTACCGTATTGAGCAATCGCTTCTTGCTCCGTCAAACCACAAGAACCAGCTTCAGGATGTGAAAATATCACAGATGGAACCAGATTATAATCTTGTTTCTGGTTTTTAAATTCTTCTGGACCGAATAATCTATTCGATAGTTTACGTCCTGCAGCAATGGCAACTGGAGTTAATTCGACTTTACCGACAACATCACCTAATGAGAAAACGTTTTCAACATTGGTCTGTTGATACTCGTCAACTAGAACTTGTCCATTACTGTTCAATTCCAGACCAATGTTGTCAGTACCGATACCAATTAGAGATCTTCTACCAATGGTCCAAATCAATTCGTCAACTTCTAAAACAGTACCTGTTGATAAAGTAACTTTTTTGGAACCATCTTGTAATTTCTCAATCGATGTCACTTGTGCCTGCTTATGAACGTTAATTCCTTCCTTTTCATAATTAGAAGTGATTGTGTCTTGAATAATTGAATCAAATTTTCTTAACACAGTATCACCTCTAATGATCAGATGAGTTTCAGAGTTTAAACCATTAAAGACACCAGCTAATTCAACACCGATATAACCAGCACCAACAACGGCGACTCTTTTAGGTTGCTTGTTCAGCTCGAAAAACCCGTCTGATGAGATACCTAATTCATAACCTTTAATATTTTTAGGATGAATTGGAGCACCACCAGTGGCAATCAAGATTTTATCTGCTGTGAAGATGGTTTTTTTAGAGTTATCATCCTTATGAACAACTTCAATCTTACCATCTTTGGTGAAAGTAGCAAATCCAAAAATGTAATCAACACCTTCTCTAGTTAAATTTCTTTCATAAATACCATTTAATCTCTTGATATATTCATCTCTTTTATTTTTGAAGACTGGCCAATTGAAATCATCAGCAGCTGATGGATCAACTTTGTCAAATCCGTAATCTTTAGCAATTCTAATCTTGCTTGCCATATCAGAAGCATACCACATGACTTTCTTAGGGACACAACCAACATTGACACATGTACCACCCATTTGCTTGGATTCAATTAGTAATGTGGATGCACCATGCTTAGCTGCTCTACGTGCGGAAGCAACACCTCCTGAGCCTCCTCCGATGACTAGATATTGATAATGAGATTTCATTGTTTTTAACATTTACTTTGAGCAATTGTTTGAAAATAAGATAATGTGAGAAGAGTCAGGACCAAACGTAAAAGAAAAAAAAGAGATAGAACTTTTTATAGCAACAATAACAAAATTCAATTCAATTCCTGTCTTAATTACTAACTTACTTACCTGGTTTCCAGATTACAAATACTGTGTAGTAGTGGAAGATTTCAACTTTTTCAATTCATAAAAAACTCGCAGAGTCTCGAACACGGAGGTCACGTGAAGTTTGGTTTGTGCAGGGGGAAGTTATTGGCTGCGTCGATAGTCTGGGTGTCTGTTTAAGGCGCGTCGATTACCGTGTTTGAAGAATGGCAGTTGATGTTTGTTTGTTTGTTGGAACAAACAAAGACGAGGATGAGACGATTGATAATAGTTGTGGTTGGTTGGTGTTTACAAGGTGTTTTGCGAACAGTTGTTAGAACAGTGTTGCTAGCTTGTAGATAGATAAGCAATAACTATTGAAGGGTGTCATTCAAGATGTCTGATGAAGAGAAGAATATAAATGAGGTGACAGACGTCAGTGCCAGTACTGATCCTGTCATTGGTGGTGGAGTTAATGATGATACGAATATAGATCAGAAAGAACGAGAAGCTGAACAAGAACAGAAGACTGAGAATGATAATGAAGATAATGAAGAGAAAGTGAGCAATCTGGATGATAAAACCGAAGAAGGTTTGCCAAAGAAGGAGACTGAAAGTGACAAACAAGATGATGACCTTGAAAAAACAGAAGAAGCTGAAAAAGCTGAAAAAGCTGAGTCTCAGAGTGAGACGGAGACTGAAATTCCACATGATGACGATAATAATGAATCCATAGATGATAATAAAAAGGAAGAAGACACTAACCTTGAACTACAAATTGATAAAGATTCCAATGAAGGCGGCGAATTGGAAACAAACGAAAAAAATACTGAACCTGAACATGATGATGAGAAAGCAAAGGCTGGGCCAGAAATGATTGAAAGCAACCAGAATCTCAGCGAAAAACAAGACGAACAAGATGAACAGAAAGAACAGGAAAGACCCAAGAATGAAGAGGAACCACAACAGATTGAATTAACACCCTCTGTTCCAAAAAAAGATAATTTGTTTTCCTCTCATGATGTTGAAAAATTAATGGAGGAAGAGGCAGAGGCAGAGGCAGATGATGAGCATAGTTCAACAAAGGATAACGAAACTATCGGTAGTAATAACGTGACAATTGCGCCAAGCAATGAAGATTCAACTAAATTGTCATCGTCCCTCAATAATCATAATAATAATAGTAATAATAATAATAATAATAATAACAAGAAAAAGAAGAAGAGAAAACATCATGAAACTTTAGGCAATGAAAGCGATTCGAATAATGATGATGACAATGATGAAAATGACCCAGCATTATCTAAATTGAAACCGTCTGTTTCTAGTTTAGAAGGAATAACAAGAAGCGATAAAACATTAGAAGAGATCTTAGAAATGATGGATGACGATGAATTCACCCCTATTATACCAGATAATGTGACCGATTATTATTTAAACAAGAATGGGTTCCTTTCTACAAATTTTAAAATTAAAAGACTTTTAGCATTGGCAACGCAAAAATTTATAAGTGATATAGCGACGGATGCATATGAATATTCTAGAATCAGGTCAAATACTGCAGTTTACAACTCTTCTAATCCTCATGTGAGAGCTAGGGCACTAATGATCGCAACATCTTCGAATGCTGTGAATGGAGGTTCTAGCTCTGTCAATGGACCGGATGGAACCACGACGGGAGGAGGAGGAGCTGAAGGAGCTGGTGCTGATGGAGGAGCTGATGGTGGTGGTCCAGCAGGTGGTGGTCCAGCAGGTGGTCCAGCAGGTGCTGCTGCTGATGGTGGTGCCTCAGGTACAGGAGGTTCTGGTGGGTTAAGTTCAACTGGAGGAGCACAGCAGAATCAACAGAACCAAAAGGTAACATTGACGATGGAAGATTTGAGTAATGCTTTGGATGAATACGGATTGAATGTTAATAGACCCCAGTATTATAGATGAGTTTAGTAGGTTTGAGATTTCAACCAAGAGTTAAGGTTGTGATTGTGTGGGTAGTGGGTAATAATGCTTTAAAAAAAAAATATTATTTTACATTCTGCTTTTGTTCTTTCATGTTTGATTAAAATATTTATTGTATATTATTTTGTTTTGCGATATTTTTTTGTTGTAATATTGTAAGTATTCTTTGTGATTGTGGGACACTCACTATTAACTGAGTCATAATTCATACAGCGGCGCATTAAAAAAAAGGAAAAAACTAATAAAACTGGTGACATAAAAGAAATAAAGAAGAAATAAGACCAAAAATTAAGACCAAAAAAAAGACCAAAAAATACAAATGAAAGATAAAAAGAGGAAGTGTAAAAGTGAACTAGCGGTGTCGCCTGCTACTGCCAAAGAAAAGATAACGCTTCATAAAATAGGGTAAATAAAGAAGACTCCATGGTTGAAAAGCAATTGAAACCAAACCTTATAAAAACAACAATAAAAGAGTGTAAAAAAATCCAGCCATTATTTTGTCTTATTAAATTTCTCTTTTTTTTTGTATTAGCTCATGCCAATTCAAAAGATGGGAAGCATCTTCTTTTCCAAGAATCTATTTCCCAATTGATCAACCCATCTTCAACACCAATAATTAGATTTTTCTGTTCTTGTTCCCTTTTAACGATTGTAACTCCACATATTTCTAAATCTGAATCCAAATAATTCTTATACAAAGAGCCAACAGTAGGGTTTTCATCTGCTTGTAGTCTTTGATGTGGCAATTCACCCCGTTCCAAATTTGATGTAGCAAACTGGTCTCGCACGCCACGAGGATTAAAACCATCATCATCTTCTTCATCTTCTTCTGGGACTTGGAATCTTGTTCTTCTGGTGGGTTGCTCAGAAAATCTGTTTGTTCTTCTAGTTGGAGTAATATATGCCTGTTGAGAGTATCTGTTGTTTGGAAGTGATTGTGAAGATATTTGTGGAGCAGGAATTCTTCTTCTTGAATCGCCACCTTGTTGAAAGGAATGTAATGAAGTTGCATAACGTGGAAGATTAGTATAAGCGGATGTTGTATGGGGGAAAGAAGAGGTGGAAACGGTACCTATGGCTGTGGTTGTAGGGTTATTGTTTTCCAGGGCTATTATTTCATCAAATGATTTCACTACGGGTTGATTGTAATGGCCTGTATCTGAATCATAGGTATGCTTAGGTAGTAATATAACTTGATGATTAGTATAGTTTCTTGTATCAATCATATGAATACGGCCTTGATGTTCACTAATGAATAATAGATCATCTGTTCCGCCACTAAATTTACAAACTCTGAAGGCACCAGTTTGTGCTTGTCTTCTTGTGGAATAAAATTCATGTAATGGAGAATTTTGTTTCCTAACATCATATATTTGATTAACACCTTCTTGGAAGCAAACACTAAATTGTAATCCGGATTCAGACCAATCTGTGGAAAACCCACAATCTAATGTTGTATTTATAGCTGATTTGCTACTGATTTTATTTAAATCGTCATTTGGATGTAATAAGAGTATCTTGGATGAATCTCCCACGGTTATAATTGTCTTCTGATCTGGTGACAAGCAAGCATGATTTAAAGCTATTCCTAAATTTACTTGTAACTCATTATTTGATATGGAATTTTGATTGTGATTCAAGATATCAATTATATATAGATTTTGGTCATTGTTACAAACAATTGATTTATAGAAAGAATTGTTGACTTGATAAATAGATACGGCATTGTTTATCAGTGAGCCTATATTTCTGTTTATAGTAACATCAGTTTCTTTAATGTATAAACCAAATAATCCTCTCCAGTTACCAAAGGAGGAGGAAGAAGAGGAGGTAGAGGAGGTAGAGGAGGTAGTAGTGCCCGAGTTATTAGAAGTGGTGGATGACGTTGCATTAATAACACCTCCAACAACAACTATATCGTCTAGTTCTTTAATGCATCTTGGAGAAGATTCGAATTTTGTAAGTGGATGTGGGTTAGGATTATGATTATGATTATGAATATTAGTTAACTTAGGTCGTGATGTTGAATAATCAGTGTTATTAACATTATCATTATCTTTGTCATCATCAAAATTAAAATTCATTAAATTATTCTGTGTGGGGTAATAAATGGAATTTGAAACTGATGAGGCGCATACTAAATCTTTTAGCTGCCAGTGACTAGAAGATATTAGTTAGATGTGATGTTTTGAACAAGATACGTTAGTACAATTGACAGGTGGAAACAGTAGTCGGTTTTTTTTCAAAAAAAAAAAATAGGAGGATACATACTTCATTGTAATATCGGCATGATAGTAGGATGAATAGTGAGATAAGAAGTTTTGATGAGTAGTGTGATCAAAATACTTGGAAGTGTGTAAACTGCGAAAAGAAAGGGGAAGAGGGTAGGACAAAAAAGTTAGTAAAGTGGAAGAATAGAGGAGGGTGTATAATGGGAATAGAAAGAGACGTACGTTGGGGATGTAGACAAAGAATCGATAGTCATCTTTGTAGTGTAGTGTAGTGTAGTGTAGTGTAGTGTAGTGTATGAGAAATAGCGATAAGCGATAAAGATATGATATGATATGATAGCAAGGGATTAAATAGACTAGCAGATGGGGGGAAAACTATTAACGATGTGTATATGAGAATGGATAATTGATAATGAGATGACAATAGCAGTTGAGTCTTCAGTGTTAAGACAGTTAATTGTTATACAAAGATGACTGATTTCACTAACTAACTGATTAACTTAACCACTGATTAACTGATTATTTTGTTTTGTTTTGTTTTGTTTTACCCTTGTTTGCTGCGAGTGACGTCATTTGTGTGTAGGTGTGTGTGCATCTTTGCACCATTTCAAAAGTGGCGCATTTTTTCGTTTTTTTGTTTTTTTGGTGGATTTGGTGGATTTGGTGGTATTTTACTGTAGTTTAGTGGTTTTACTTGTTTGTTTGTCAATTAGTCATAGTCTAGTCTAGTCTAGTCTAGTCTAGTCTAGTCACTAGGTACTTCGTTTGTTATATCCTTCTCTGTCCCTTTCCTCCCACACAATGGCTTCTGTCGTGTGTTTCCTAGACAACAAAGGTAGACCTTTGCTCTCAAGAGACTACAAAGGTGACATCCCTTATCACTGTATCGAAAGATTCCCTTTGTTACTTTTAAACAATAATATCAGCAATTCCGGAAGCAGCAACAACAACGCCATAGAGGAGGAAGGTTCTACAAAACCTATATTATACGACAATGGAATTCACTATATCTATTTAATGCATAAGAACTTATACCTTTTGGCTCTAACGAAAAATGATACCAATGTTTTCAATATAATGTGCTATCTTAATAATTTGATTAAAGTCTTGGAAAGTTATGTTAAATCTTTAGAAGAAGAGTCAATTAGAGACAATTTCTCAATAATTTATGAATTACTCGATGAAATGATGGATTTTGGCGTTCCTCAAATTACAGATCAAAAAATCTTGAAAGAATATATTACTCAAAAATCATTCACTTTAGATACTCTGTTAAAATCATCTTCTAATTCCACATCTTCGCCTTCAATAAATAATAATAATAATAATTCGTCCTCAGTTGTACCTCCTTCCACTTTAACAAATTCAATCAATTGGAGATCTCCAGGAATAACCTATAATAAAAATGAAGCGTATCTCGATGTAATTGAATCAATTGATATGTTGATCAGTTCAAAAGGTCAAATGTTGACTAGTGAAATTCGTGGTGTTATTCAATTGAAATCTTTCTTATCCGGTATGCCTGAATTAATATTAGGTTTGAATGAGAGATTCTTGAATAGTGGACTAAGTTCAATAAGAGGTGAACAACAGCAACAACAACAATCCTCTGTAGATTCAAATTCAAAAGGTATTGAAGTTGAAGACGTTAAATTTCATCAATGTGTAAGATTATCCAAATTTGAATCAGATAAAATGGTTTCATTTGTTCCTCCAGATGGTGAATTTGAATTAATGAATTATAGAGTTCATTCTCAAACTTTAAGGCCTTTATTTATAATTGATTATAAAATGAAAAATCATTCAAATACAAGAATTGAAATTATGATTAAAGTTAAAGCTAATTTCAAGACTAAAATTGTCGCAAATAAATTAGAAATTAAAGTCCCTGTTCCTAATGACGTTGATTCTCCTAAATTCCATTACAATAAAGGATCTATCAAATATATACCTAACGAATCAGCCATACTTTGGAAGTTCAAGAAATTTGAAGGTGGGAAAGAATATGTTATGATTGCTGAATTATTATTACCTTCTGTTAGTGACGTTAACAGTATTGAAAATTTCAAGAAAAAACCAATCAAGTTGAATTTCGAAATGCAAGGTTTTGTCACTAGTGGATTACAAATCAAGTATTTGAAAATAAATGAACCTAAGATGAATTATCAAAGTTATCCTTATGTTAGATACATCACTAGAAGTGGTGATAATTATTCAGTTAGAGTTAAGTAGTAATAGGAATTTATATAGAAAGGAGAGTAAACCCAGGTAGGTAGATAAGACAGTAAGGAATTAATGATAGTACAAAGAAAATATACAGAACAATCACGTAACAGAAACAAGACTTGATAAAGTAAAAGTAAATCCCCATCAGTCAGACACAAATTTATTTTCTTTTTTCTTTTTCCTCGCTGATTCCTCATTTTCTTCTTTTTTCCATGCTTTTTTTTTTCTAGGCTCGTGGAGAAAAGAAAGATAGTTAGAAGAGATGTATGGAATTTTTCAATTTTTATTCTTTTTTTTCTCCGTTCTTGGATGTGTGACGAAAATATTCGGAATATACATCTTTGTTGTCTTGTAAATATCCGTCCGCTAACTGAAAGAGAACATCATAGACAGTGTTTTTTTTGAACTTGAACCGACGTTTTTTGTACATACCTCATTAAAACCCCAACTTCTCTGAATTATTTATTTATTCAATATTTAAGATATATTAAGACTCTTGCTCCTACCTCGCTCCTTACTCTTTATACCAACGTAATAATGACTCAAGAAGATCCGCTAACTGTCAGATCGAACGATCTGAAACTGAAAGGTAACAACGAACTCAAATTAAACAATTTTGATAAAGCTAGAGAATACTATACAGAGGCGATCAATGTTAAGCCAACAGCCATTTTGTATTCTAATAGAGCCCAGGCGAATATAAAGTTAGAAAATTATGGCTCTGCCATTTCCGATTCTAATGAAGCTATAAAACTTGATAAAGATTATCTCAAGAGTTACTATCGTCGTGCCGTGGCATATTCTGGTATATTGGATTATAAGAAATCGTTAAGTGATGTCGACTTGGTGTTGAAGATCACAGGTGATAAAGATGTTAATGCTGTTAAGTTACACTCTAGTTTGATCAAAATTATTAACCAGATAAAATTTGAGAAAGCTATTGACTCTGGGTCCGATAATGTGAGTTTCATTGAAAAAATTGACTTAGATTCTATGTTAATTGAGAGTTCTTATGATGGTCCATTATTAGATATAAAACAGACAACCACTACAGAGAATAATAACAAATTGAAAGATGTTGAGATCAATGGTTTAAACGATGAATTTATTGAAAAAATGATTGAATTGTTTAAGAAAGGTGGCAAATTACCGAAAAAATATGTTTTTGCAATCATTGCAAAAGTTAATAAATTAATGAGATTAGAAAATTCATTAGTAGAAATTGGCTTGAAAAGAGAAAAGACAAAATCAAAAGAATATCAAAATGAAACAGTTGAAAAATTGACAATTTGTGGTGATACACATGGTCAATTTTATGATGTATTAAATCTTTTTAATACATTTGGTAAAATCTCCAATAAACATACTTATTTATTCAATGGAGATTTTGTCGATAGAGGTTCATGGTCATGTGAAGTTGCATTATTATTATACTGTTTGAAAATAGCATATCCTCAAAACATGTACATTAATAGAGGTAATCATGAAACTAATGATATGAATAAAGTTTACGGTTTTGAAGATGAATGTAAATTTAAGTACAATGACAAAATATTCCATTGTTTTGCCGAATCTTTCAATTCATTACCTTATGCCACGTTAATAGGACAAGAATATCTGGTTATGCATGGAGGATTATTCAGTGATGACGATGCCACTGTTGATGATATTCGTAAGATCAATCGTTTCAAAAATAGTCAACCTCCTAAAGAAGGTATCGAAATGGAATTACTATGGACAGATCCTCAAGAATCTAATGGTAGATCAATGTCTAAACGTGGTATTGGGATTCAATTCGGTCCTGATATTACTGCTAAATTCTGTGAAAAGAATAATTTGAAATCAATTATTAGATCACATGAAGTTAGAATGGGAGGTTACGAAGTGGAACATAATGGGAAATTAATCACTGTTTTCAGCGCTCCTAATTATTGTGACGTTCAAGGTAATTTAGGTGCTGTGATTAATTTAACTTTAGACCAAGATTTAGAATATGTGGTGGATTGTCAAACTTTCAAAGAAGTTGAACATCCTAATATCCCTCCAATGAATTATTCGAAGAATAATTTCGGTTTGTAAATTTTATTTCATTTTTTGTATTATTGTGTGTATAGATAGCTTAGTGTTGTCATTAATTTTAATTTGATCATTCAAACATATTACATGACCTTACATGACCTTTTCTCTGTACCATTTCAAAAAAAATGCACTAGAGAATAGATTAAAGTACTTATATTTCTACATCATCATATAATAGGTGACTTGTTCTTGTATAACTGAATTGTCATATCCAACCTAAGAGTTTCAAAGAATCTATTGGAGGAATCCACATCGATGAAACCTAATCTTTAGAAAAAGAAAATAAATAGAATTGAACATGGTAAAAAGATTAAACTTTCTTTGATCTCGAAAAAGTTGTAGAGGGGGGCAATCTAGTAAAAATTGGCATTAACCACCCTACAATATATACTTTTTCTTTTGTAAATGAGTAAAGAAAGAGAAGGAAATTTAAATCACTTGAAAGGAGTTACGTTACAGTCAACTAAGAAGAAAGTTCATTTTTGAAGGCCGCTTTTTTATACCATCGGCTAAGCTGAGAAACAAAAAAAAGCGCTGAAAATTTTGTGTGTGCGAGGGGCGGGTAACTTTCTGTGGGCGGTTGGAAAG
Organism: Ogataea pilisensis; assembly: GCA_003707685.2. NCBI lineage: Eukaryota > Fungi > Ascomycota > Pichiomycetes > Pichiales > Pichiaceae > Ogataea > Ogataea pilisensis. The sequence goes on from PPKM02000018.1 coordinate 189,798, forward strand.
AAGGAGAATAAGGGATAAGATAAGGGATAAGGGATAAGTGATAAGGAGTTAGGTAGTTGTGGAGTTGGAGTTTGGAATGGTTAGCATTGAAGTCTGGTAGTTACTCTTTTTTGTTGTTTGGTTTGGTCTGGTAAGCCCTTATGCCACTTAGACGGGCGACTGGGCTCTTTGACACTGTCCCTACTTTACTTGCCATTACAAAACTATTAAAACTTAGCAACCTTCTGTTTTTTGTTTATTCAGTTAGAAGAATAGCATTTGTTATTAGGCGGTTAGATAGGGATCTAAGCAAATATACAACTCTTTATACAACAGCCAGCTGTCTTTCTACTCTGATACTCCTAATCTTAATGTTCCTTGATTCTTTATACAAAACACAGTGGAACAGACTCTTTTAATTTTCATCCTTCTCCCTTCTCCCTTCTCCCTTCTCCCTTCTCCCTTCTCCCTTCTCCCTTCTCCCCACGCCTGACTACTGGACTTTCTTATTTGATTCTTTACGCTGTTCTTCTTTAGCTTGTCTGACTCTTTCATTGAACCCAGGATCAATTTTACCAATAACAGCAGGCATGAATATTATCAAGACCATGAAAAACAAAGCACCACCGATCACCGGGTTTTCCAATACAACATTAGCAAATGGAATAGAGTTTATTATATTCATGTGATTGCTGGCTTCGATAAACTGTTTGAACCTAATATCTTCTTCTACTTTGAATACCAAATGCGGTAATTTTTCATTCTCATTGTAGTCGTCGTCGTCGGTGGAGTGTTGATTTTTATTTAGTTGTACTTTGATTAAGTTGGCATTATTTTCAAAACCTGGTCTTAGCTCGAATATATCCAATTGATCAATCAAATCAGTGACTATCACTTTGAACTGGTTAGTTCTTTTCATATCAAAATCTAATGAATTGATCAATAATGTGTAAATACCGTTCTCAACATCGGGCAACTCGAAGCTCCCGTCTTTTCTGAAATGATAATAATTTGTAAAGCCATGTTTTTCATTAGTTAACGAAATAGAACTTCTTGACGGGTCAAGCACTTTGAATTGATCCGGTTGTAAGTTTAGTTTACCCGTGATGGTAGTCCCTGTCTCTAATGGTTGTGCAAACAGAGTAGGAAATGAACAAGAAAGAAAGAGGAGTGAATTGGTTAGAATTGTGTTGAATCTCATGATGTGGCAGTCCTATTGTCTTCTAATATATATAACTATACACATATATGAGAGCAATGACAATTAGTATACAGACTTAACTAAACAATAGCAACACATCCAAATCACAAGAAACACAAAACACAAAATCGCAATATAAAAAAAAAAATTGCGCTTGCTTTTTGTTGTCTAAAGAATAAGTAAACCAATTTTGCTTTCTTAATCTAATCTATTTCATTTATCTTTTTATCTATAGACTCTTCAGTTTGCTTCGTTTCAATAGCATCTTCCTACGCCCAGTATTGTCCTTGTTTGTTTGTTCTATTTCTGATCTTATAAGATTGTCATTCGCTCGTTTCGCCAGAACAGAACAAAACTCATCCACGTTTTCCCACATTTAACTACTTATCCACTTACCTACCTACCTACCTACACTACGCATTCAAAGGACAAATTGGTGCATTCTTTTTTGTGTTTTTATCAATGGCTATAATGCATGAGAATCGTTCCAATCTCATGAAGACTACTCTGGTTGATTTCAAGGTTGTGTCATCATGTGCAAGCTGGTATTTTATATCTAGTTTGACTTCTCAATCAACTAAGAAAATACTGAATCAGTTTGATTTCCCTGTTTTTGTCGGAGAGTTTCAATTTTTATCCAATTTAATACTTGCATATATAACAATCAAATTACTTAATAGAATGCCATTATTGAAAACCCAATTTCCTAAGCATTTAGTTCCTAATTCATCATTCAAATTTGATAAAAGATTGTTCAAATTATTCTTTCCTATGGGGTCATTCCAATTCATCGGTAAGTTGTTTAATTTAGCAGCTATTGCTTTGTGTCCCATTGCTACCGTGGCTTCAATAAGAGCATTGGGCCCACTTTTAATTGTCTTTGGTTATGTATCATATTATAGAGTGAGGTTTCCACTGACTACGTATTTATCCTTAATTCCTCTACTGTTAGGTGTTGTTGTTATGGTGATATCTCAATCTCAAGATGTGCATTCAACTACAATGGCAGCTTCTCCAGATCCTCAGTTGCAGCAAGATGCCACATCTGTGACAATTGGTAATAGCTCTTCTACTACTACTACATCTTTAGATTACGATCAAGCCTCCAATCTAAGAGGTATCATTTATGCGTTCATTGCCGCCACAATTTTTGCGGGCCAATCAATATATGCCAAAAATGTGGTCACTGTGACTCCTTCGAATGCAGTTTCCAAAGATCCTGGATTGTTGGCATTGTCCAATGTTAGTGACGAGTATTCTACATCTGGTAAATCCGATGGTTATGATGGAGATCATCTTGAGAAAGGACTAGTTCAGCATCATCATCATTCTCATGACCCCAATCACGTTCAGCACCATCAAAATTCAAATGATAATATCAATTCTCCAAGGTCGATTTCTATGACTGTGTTTGAAAAACCATCTGCTTCACCGTTTCCTTACTCACCCTCAACAAATTCAAATCCTGTTTGCTCCTTGAAAACGCCGCCTAAATCATCATCTGATAACCCTTTTTCCGATGTTGATGAATCTGCTTCCAACTTTACAAATTATAAACCAGACAAGTTGACGACATTGATATATTGTGCTTTGTACGGGCTGGCTTTCTCGATTCCTACATTTATTACCTACGAATTGAAAAAGCTTCTTTTTGATTCAAGGACCATATCATCAACTACTCAAGAAACCCTTATGACGTATCCTAACTATTACTTTATACCTTGGCGGTTCTTAATCTTGAACGGGTTGAGTCATTTCACTCAATCCTTGGTGGCTTTCCATTTGTTGGGAATGTTACCTACTGTGACTTACTCAATTGCTGCAATGATGAAAAGAATCGTCATTATTACAGTGAGTATGGTTGGTATGGGTAAGAAAATAACATTTTTAGAGGTTCTTGGGTTGTTTCACATTGGTGTTGGATTGTATTCTTATGATAGATGGGGTTCTGTTAAGAGATAATTTTTTTTTTTTTTTTTGGTTTTTTGGGGTTCCTTGTTCCTTCTTTGTTCATCTATTAAATTTATTATATATGAGTGTGCGTGCACTTTTTTTATCTCTTTCTTTTTGCCCGTTGGCGAAATGTTTTAGACTGTTACTGTTTGTACACATTCTGTGCTATTCTATATAAGTAAGTCTTCCTCTTTTTATTGTGCGAATATATTTGTGTTTTTTTTTTCTGGCTATACACTCATCTGTTGGCTCTCCTTTTCTTAGTCGTTTACACCTAACAACTCAAGTATTAAAAATATCTCAATGCCAAACCATCAACCTTCCCAATGAATCACCTGTAATCATTTCACCTCTTCCGGTGTTGCCCCCGCTTCCACTTAACTCAACGCTTAATCTAAACTTCAATGCAGTTATGCCCATTTCAGGCAATGTTGAAGTGTCACCCGTAGGCAACAATGGAACCACAGGAGCGAAAGTTCTAAGTGTAACTAATTTCCAGTAAGATTCGAGCTTAATTTCCTTCAATTCAACTGATCCATCATTGTACCCAACGAGCAACAGAGCGTAGTGGATCCATGGAACATTTCTGTAGCTGTTGTCTTTCCTGCTGTGAACTTTGTTGTTATTGGAAGAAGTCGAGGATTCTCTGGATGTTGAGGTCGTGATGTTAAATTTTTCAGCGAATTCAATTGCGGTCACTGACTTTCCAGGAAATGAAGTGGAAGAGACAATTGGATCTCCATTGATACTAAAGACAGTTATTTTGTTAGAATCAGATGAGTTTGTGGCGATCAAACCAGTTTCATTCGAAATGGTAATTAGTTTACATCTTTCGGAATTAGAAATATTGCGAATAAATGATCCAGTTAGTTGATTCCATAACTTCACTTCACCGTTGCTTGATAAGCTAAGGATACTTCTCAAGCTCGTTGAATATTTCAACTCTTTGATCTTTGATGAGTGACCTCTGAGAATAAATTGCTTTTCCAACTGAAATGATCCAGAAAGATTTCTATTGCTGCCTGAATGTTTATTGCTCGTTTCAGCCCCGATTGATTGCCATTGAGATTGAACAATACTTGATCGCTGAGAGTTTTTGACAGTGGAGAGTTTATCAGTGATCAATTTCAGTAACTGAATAGTGCCGTCATCAAAACCAACTATGAATTGAGAGTTGTTTAGTACCTCAAGTTTTGTAATTCTAACATCGTTATTCAATTGCTCAAATACATTGCCGTTTACTAATAAACTTGTATTAGATGAAGCCGCTCTACCTAGCTCCAATTTCCTATTGTTTGTGCTATGACTGGTTAATCTTTCAAAGATGTCAAATGACTTCCATTCGCCCTTATCAAAATCAAACGAAATTTTATCAATCCTTGATTTGCCAGTCTCAATAATCGATAATGGAATGTCGAAAAGCTTCAATGGATCGAATTGTAATCTTTTATACGACGTTTTCTCAGGGTGAGGAGAATTAAATATTTGTAAGGGGGTTTGGCCAAAGTTATGAATCACAGAAACAATCACCGATTTTTCATGTTCATCTTTGATGTTGTCCAAATCTGTTGATCCATGGTAACTCAAATAATGAAAAACGTTTAAGGAATCAACCGCTTTCTGACCTCTTTGTTTAAAACCAAATATTAAGTCAATCCACTCGTGGAGATGCCTGGAAACGTGGTCACTTTCCAACGCTTGTCTCATCTTCTGAACAAATATCATTGGATCGTTTTTGGCCCATGGTGGTAAGACAACATCAGACACTTTTTGACCCTCTTGCAAGCAGCCAAATTCAAAGTTGTTTGAGTTGATTAAAAACTCAGGTAAGTAATAAAACTCAGGAATCAATTCTCTCACGTCTGTGCTATTATCCCTTGATGCACTATACCAAGTCTTTGAAATAGAGTAGAATAACCTGTCTGCATGGTCAAACTTCCCACCTTGTAATAACAAGTAAGATTCAGCAAAAGGGCGTAATCTAATGAGATAGGAAGCAACAATCATGGCAGATGAATAATGTGTGCCGTAATGGAAAGGTGGAGAATCCGGAGACATATCTTTCGATGCTTCGTATCTTTCTTTAAATTGATTTGCTCTTTTCTCAGTTTGAGCACCCATTGGTTTACTCAAGTCCCTGAAAGTGGCTGGGTTTGTCAAGTCAAGCTCTTCACTTTCATAATCAGCTAATACAAATGGAAAAACTGGGTACTGCGTTAAATCATTGAATGTTCTTCCAGCTAGCGTATTAACTAGTATCAAGTAAAAAAAGTTTGATAACTCTCCTTTTCTCCATTTTTTGGTGATCGATGAAAAAGATAAGTTGCTAGCTGTAGTTGAAGCTAACACGTTGTATAGTTTTGCACTAAAAGCTGAGGAAGACGACGAGGTTGTGTAAGAAGAGGTTAACTGGGAGGCTAACTTCAAAGCTTCTTCTAAATCTTCGTCAGAATACTTGGCTGTTATTTTTGAGGACAACTGAGTAAATAGAGAGTCTCTGTTTGCTTTCGTTAAGCACGTGATCAAGAAACTAGTGCCATCAATGAAGAATAACTCTAAAGCTACATCTCTGAGCAAGAAGTTTCTTTTTGATATAGACGCCAATTTTTTGAGTTCCCAAGTCTTAGTTGAATGGCTTTTAATTGCCTTTTTGAGTTTTTTTGTCGTGTTATTTCCAGCAATGACTTTCACATAAGAATCACGTTCGCTTTCTGGAGTATCATCAATATCAACAATTTCATTATTTGAAGTTATAAAATAGTTTCCAGTCAAGTACAAATGAGTTATACCGACAATCAAAAGAGATTCTAAAGTCTCAGAACCTAAAATTTGAGTAACATTGACGATTTCAACAATTTTGTCCCCAACAAACAAACTCCTGACCACTTTCCTATTTTGATCCTCTTGTAAAGTATCAGCATCGTTCTGTTGTTGTTGTTGTTGACCAACCAAAGATAAAAGAGCATCGTCCCAGTCTTCAATATCAACTGACGATGAGAAGGTAGTATCAACATCGCCTGAGCTATCTGTTGGAATTTCAATATTTGAAACATCAATTTCGTTGATCACTCTCTGTCTCATTCTATTTGGTCCTTCAGTTGAATCTAATTGCCAGAGCAATTTGTGATTCTCAAATGGCAAGTTGTACTTGATGGAATTGTACATTGATATATAATAATTCAAGTCGTCTTTGTCGTCTTGTATGTGCCTATTGAACTTCTTGGCCTCTGACTTACAAATAGCCTTAATTAACGGAATGATTTCCTTCTGATATAGTTTAACTGCCTTCGCATTGATGTCGTCATAGTGCTTTTGGATTAGTTCCTCAATAGCTTGTTGAGTGTTTATTCTATGACCTAGTTTCTCAAGGATTCCTATACCATAATTGAATCTCCTGTTCAAAGCATTTTTCAACTCGGAGTCAATGTATAGTTGAGTTTTAATTTCATCGTCATTCATTGTCAACATTCTACCAAAGAGTTCAAGGAACTTGGATCTCGTTTGTTTAGAATCTTTAGTAATAATTGAAATAGCAGATGCCAAGTCAATTTGGTTAATCACAAAAATTCTCAAACAGTTAACTGATAACGAGGAAATTTCTTCATTCGAGGTCAGCAAGTTCTTAAATAGCAATGAAATCAAAGTAACAATGTTGTCATCTCCCAAGTTGCTGATGATCAAAATTTGATTCAGCATCAAAGTAGAACAACAAAATCTTATATGATCAATTGAGGAGCCAGGTTTCAAAATCTCCTCTTCAGTGCATCGAATAAAGTATTGAGTGAACGCGTTGGCATACTCTTTCTTCAAAGCTTTGTAACTTGAATTCGATCCGGTAAGGTGGTGACCATTCTCAAAGGTTGATAAGACCAAACTGGTAACCTCAATCATTGCAAGATAATCGGAATCATCAAATCTGTAAAATTTTCTCTGTTCTAAATATCTATTCAATATCTTGATTAATATAGAATCGAACTTGGCATCTTGCAGCACAATTTTCAAAGTACTTTCAAAGTTTCTAATATGCTCAATTAGCTCTGGCATCACAGCCAGTGAAAACAGAATAGGAGATTCGGCGTACGTTGATTCGACAAAGAAAGCGTATTTATTCTTACCCGAATCGTCTAAATTGAACAGTGTTTCAATAAAGATGCTGCCAATAAACCTAGAAAACGACGAACTGAGGTCAGATAACTGAGAAGATTGATGTAAATAGGTCAATTGCTTTAGCTTCAAACTTATCAGCATAGTGTCCTGAAGCCATTTAGAATCTGAGGAGTAGAAATTCTTTAAACACTTGATATTCTGATACGCGATTTTCAAAGAATTATTAAATGAATTCAATAGTGAAAAAAAGTTCAAGACAACCTCATCCATCTCATCATATTCACCAAGATCAATATTTTGTTTCAGCTCTCTTATTGCATACTTGACAGTGTGGTTAACAATCAACAAGAACTCAGGCATGATTAGAGTCAATTTACCACCCTTTATTGAGAGTTTTTGGACTGATGTTTCAAGATCAGTTCCTAGATCACTTGAAGGGGTAATGCCAAAAGATGCATTGAATAGAATAACAATTAGTTCATTTTCGAACCACCATTTCGACATAGTTTTACTTAGTATAGTAAGGCCTATTGTGTCAATAAACGATTTGTAAGTTTTAGCTCCCCATAGAGTTAACATTTTGATCAATAGCCTCAAAGCCAACTTGACTACTCGTGCATCAGGATGATCCAGAAGTAATAATATCCATCTAATAGTTATGCATTTCAATATTTTCTTGTACATTTGTACATTTAAGTTCGATGCTGGTTCGCAGACAACAGAAGTTAAAATATCAAGAGCTGTGATACCACATTTTATTTGCAACTGGGACTTATTTCTGTGACTTGTTGATTGTTTATCTTGGTGTTCATCTTTATTTAATGCGTAGATAATATGAGACGAAAGTGATCTTATCGCTTCCGGAGTTGGATTGGATTTAATCAAAATCAGCAAAGAATCGTGTAATATTGGCAAAATATCTTCTTCAAATAATTCATATTTCAAAGCTTGAATAAAGCGTCTTATCAATCTCATATTGACTAACTGTTTAACGTTATAAGTATGATATTTGCTATCTTGTCCAAACACAGTAAACTGAAATAATACAAATTTAAAAGCATCTCTACCTGAAGAATCTAGCACACCTTCAACTAATTTGGGTTTCCAAATCTCAAAATCAACAATCAACGACTTATAAGCAAGGGAATTAGTCAATATAGAGTCTATAGGAGAATCAAAATTGTAACCTACAAATTTGAGTATTGAATCCAAAACTTCAAGTTTGATCAATTGTTTCTTTGTCTTCAAAATTGTAGCTAGGATATCATAGCCCGATTTAGATTCAAACTCTTCTAGTGATCTCGAATCGTTTGTTAACATAAAAAAGAGTATGTCTAATGATTTCACAAGTGACTGCGTTGTTTTGGACGTCTCAACTAATCTCAAAGGAACAGCAAACCCTCCAATTGAGTATAGAGAATCAATTATCAATGTTGGGTTCCATAATATTACATTTTGATCATTAATCGTAATTTTATCGTCTTTCTTTGGAGTCTTATTATAAATATTGATAGAACAATCATCATTATACTCGGAATTTGATGCATGCATGTTTAATGTCACCAATTCTGAAGAAAGGTGAAACCATCCATTTTCTGCAGTGTCATCATCACCACTAAATCTCAATCCCTTGAAATTCGAATCGAAACTCTCCAAATTCTCCTGAAGGCTTAACCTTAATTTTAACTTGGAATTTGGGCTCAAGAACTTCATAATTTGTCTATCTTGGTAATTTTCCGTGTACAATGGACCTAGATAATATGATAATTGAATCCAATCGAAGCTTGGTATTGCGCTAATCAGCATTATATTAGAAATCTCTGGCAGAATATTATCCCTTTTCGATGAGCCTGTTATTTCGAAAGATATTTTCACATTCTTATGTGTAGTACTGCGCAAAGGTGAAGACGATGATGAGAATTTGGTACGAAACAGAGAGAATGAGTTAAATATGCTTTCATTCAAATAAGCGAAGGGGTGATGAATGGTAACGGATTGAATAATTTGTCCATTTACAAACAATTCAACCCTGGCATTTTTTTTATCATATTTATGAACAAACACAACATTATAAAGTTGTCTTGGTTCCAAAATAAAACTTTCGAAAACTTGGGATTCAAAAAACTTGCTGGTCGGGTTCATTGTTTCTACCACGATTTTATAATCTACAATACTGTATTGAATAATCGGTTTCCCATCTTCATTAAACAAGGTAATAAACTTAAATCCATTTGAATAGCTGTTATGTAGATTGCTTAGACCTGGGGTCATCTTAAACCAGGTTTGAATTGTGAAACCCTTAGTGATATTACTCAATGCAAGATCATCAAACCTTATTGTAGACTCTCTGGATAAAATTACTGATTTTTGTGTTTCTGGGTAAATATTAAATAAATCAGATAATAAGTTCAAAAGAAATTCATTTCGAAAGGGTATTTTATAAGCTTGACTAGATTGGTCAAAGTTTAACCCGAGCTCCAGTAGCGATAACAGCAAATTTCTGGTCAGCTCATTTGGAGATTCAACTATATGGTCTAAAAGAAATTGCGTTAAGTCTCTGGAATAAAGCCTCAATTTATTGATAGGTGATAAAATGGTTAGGTGGTAGATAAATTCAATGATGAATCTGTTGAATGTTTGATCAAGAGAAGGTAATAGCTCTTTAATAATCTGACACATCTTGTCGCTACAACAAGGTGCTAACAATGTGAGTTCCTCTGAATTCTCCAGGAATTCAATAAAAATCGCACTATCTGAATCAGCAAGTCTCCAATTGTCCATGAACAGAATGACATCCTCCGATTGGCTGTTTGGTTGTAGGCAACTGCTCACCTGCCTGATGACTCTATCTTTATCAGACATGATGAGCCGGCTAAAGGGATTGTTTGTTAGCTGGCAATATCAGTAGGGTCAATTAAAGTTTCCCCAGATGTACTACTGTTGTTGATTGCTTCTATATTTTTTCGAATTGAATAAGCATATGATTTTTTCTTGTCTGTTAACCGACAATTGGACCGATTTGTTTGGGTAAGGTAAATGGGGTGGCTCTTCTCCACAGAAAGGGTCCCTCTCACCATGAAAAAGTTCTGAACCGAGCTCTAAAGTAAGGCAAGGAAGGCATTGGGTTGTGCACTAAGCGACAAGAGCGAGGCTCTCAAATCTGCACCAAAAAAAAAATTTCAATGCCTGGAGAACAAAGAAAAAAGGTCGTTCTTGTCTGAGTAGTTGGTCCGGACCAAGAACAAAACACTGTTCTGTTTTGGCCCTACCTCTCCGTATGCACTTAAAACACATTCGGCATACAAACTCAGTGTTTCTTCAATCTACCCTATTGTATTGCGTCTTTAAGAAGCTTACAGGGGCGCGTGGTTACTCTGTGTTATACTCGTTTTTGTTTCATTTTTGTTTTGCTACTTTGTCAATTGCCTTTCAATCGGATACGTCGATTTAGCATATTACCGATACCCACTTCATATATACACAATATCGCCCATATGAACTCTGAAGAAGATTTTCCAGTGATAATGGATCATGATCAGCTTGATCTAAACACTTCTCAGCCATCGCAGGGACTAGAAGCGGACGCAATAGTCACCATTGACAGTAACCAACAGCCAGACGAGATATATACTGCAGCCTTACCTCAAGAGTCACTGTCGGCATCCCCTTCCTCCTCTTCTTCTTCTTCTTCATATTCATCATTATCTCTAACATCTCAAGAGATAGAAAATTCTTCAACGTGTACAGCTTTTCAACTTTTGTCTTACCGTAGAGAAGCGTATAATAGGCTAGCTCAAGAAGCGTACTCCAATTTGGAAGAGGGCCAAAGATATTTTGTGGTACCAAAGCACTGGACAACTACTTTTTTGAACTCTTCCTTTGAAGAGAATGATGATGAAATAATTCGTAGAAACATTGGTCCTATTAATACAAGATGTCTACTTGATGATACAGAGCTAGTGTTGAATAATAAGGTAGAATATGATTTTGTTCCGGAGCCTTTATTTACAAAGTTATGTGAATGGTATGGATTAGAAGACGGCTCCCCTCCTATTTCACGGTTAGTAGTCAGAGATACCGTGGATGGGGCCTACAAAGTTGACACTTATCCTCTTTATATAATACCCCATATGCTATGTGCCAATGCTGAGTCAGTTCATAGATACAGAATGGCCGACGCAAAGCCTTTTTTGATCTCTCAAAGACGATCTGCCAAAGAGTTGAAAGAAGCTGTGAAGACAAGATTTGAAATAACCAAAGGAACAACTAGAATATGGCAGATCAAGGGGGATACTGATGAATTAGAAAAGATATTTACCCCACATACGTTGGATCGAATTGTGGCAAAGACTTTGATTCCAGCTGGGAAAAAATCAGGATTCATGACTCTATCTGAAAGGAACATTCAAAACGGTCACATATTAATTGAAGTTCAACAACCTGATTCGACATATGTTATGGATACTGCTTCAAGACTGGTTCCTGGTAATGGATTGGTTGGATTAAATAATCTAGGAAACACATGCTATATGAACTCTGCTCTTCAATGTTTAGTCCATATTCCAGAACTTGCAAATTACTTTCTTTATGACTACTATGAAAAAGAATTAAATGTTGATAATCCTCTTGGTAATAACGGAAAAGTCGCTACCTCATTTGGTGCATTAGTTAAAAGTTTGCTTGACAGACGCTTGATCGGAAATTCTTCGTCGTACGCTCCAAGAGATTTTAAATACACAATCGGATATTTTAATACCATGTTTTCAGATTATCATCAGCAAGATTCTCAGGAATTCATAGCGTTCTTACTTGATGGGTTACACGAAGATCTTAATAGAATTTTGAAGAAGCCATACGTGGAGAAACCTGAAATATCAGATGATAAAGTTAATGATCAGGAAGAGGTCAAGAAACTAGCCGATGAATGTTGGTCTTCTCACAAGTTAAGAAACAACTCTGTTATTATTGATTTGTTTGTAGGCTTGTACAAATCAACCTTAGTTTGTCCTGAATGTAGCAAGATCAGCATTACTTTTGATCCTTATAACGATCTAACGTTACCATTACCAATCAAAAGAAAGTGGACGGGTAAGGTAAAAGTATTAATGGAGGAAGGTTTCCCTTATTTATTTGAAGTTGAGCTAGACAAATCTTCCACATTTGCAGATTTGAAATCATACGTCGCAGAAAAGCTGAAGGTTCCAATGAATGAGTTGATTGCTGCTGAAATCTTTCAATCTCAAGTTTATAAGAACTTTGAAGCAAAAGATTCAGATACCAGATATTTGCCTATTTCCGATTTAATTAGCTCTGGGGACGACATTTGGTTTTATCAAATTAAGCACAAGCCGGGTGATTTAGTTGTGCCTGTTTTCAATACCTTAGCAGGTGATAAGCGCTATAGCATGTCAAAGCCATTTGGCATTCCATTTTTCATCACCATCTCTGAGGAAGAGAGATACTCCTATGGGTCAATTAGAGAGAAGTTAGAACTGAGATATGGTCAGCTATCGACCTATAATTATTTCCAACAGATAAGATCCAATTCAAAGTCGAAACATTCGCTAGAGTCTTTCCCGCTTTTGAATGCTTCCACAGGCAAAGATGATAAGATTCTAACAAATGAAATAGAAGATGATGATGCTGATGCTGATGCTGATGGCACAAACTCTGATATCTCTTTAGCCAACCCAGATTTGCCAGGTAATTATGCTTTCAGCATTAAATTGTTTGATTCCTCACGAGAGGTCAAGAAAGGTTATAGTAGATACTCCAAATATCTACATGGAAGTTCCTTATATGGCCAGCAGCAACGCCTTTCACAGAAACACAGTGATAGGGAGGAAGAAGACGACGATTCTTTATGGATTCCTCAAACGAACGAAAATTTCAGAGGCTTACCTGACTTGTTAGATAGGCTAAGCCCTAAGAAACGTAGATTTTACTCGTATCAAGGTGTGGCGGCTTCTGATGAGACAGTGGAAGAACAGGTCGATGCTGCCCTTTATGGAGTAGATACTGTCGATGTTCAAGTAGGCTCTCCTCTTGATGAAGAAGGCAAAAGTGCTGATTGGCAAATGGTGGCTCAACCAAGCAACAAGGATGTTGAAATACTTCCTGATTCAGTAGACACAGACATGCCAGATCCCGTTATTGCTCCTCTAGGCTCTGGTGGTATGGACCTTGACAGTGAGTCTTCCTCAGACGAATTAAATGGTTCTTCTGAGTCAAATAGTCTCGAAGGAGAGCAATTTGTTGATGCACAACAGGCTGATATGATTGATAGTGACGATAATGGCATTATTGCTCAAAAGTTACAAGTTGAGGAAGAACAACAGGAGGATCAAGAAAAGGAAGAGGAAGAAGACATATCTTCTAAACCTTTAGTTGATGAAAAGAACGCTCTTGTTTGCGAATGGGATCCTCAACTATTTGATACATTTTTCACCGGTATTGAAGATGAAGGCGAAGGTGGTAAGGAGACTTGGTCAAATCCTAAGACTTTCCCGAATATTGAGCTAGAAGAAAGCCGAAGAAAGCAGTCAGAAAATATGAAAAAATATATTACATTGGATGACTGTATGGATATGTTCTGCACTCCGGAAGTCTTGGGGGAAAATGACTTGTGGTATTGTCCAACGTGTAAAGAGCATAGACAAGCTACCAAAAAGATTGAAATTTGGACGGTTCCTGATATCCTAACTATCCATTTGAAAAGATTTGAAAACGTTAGAAGTTTCAGTGACAAGATTGATGCTGTCGTTGATTTTCCAATTGAGGGTCTGGAACTAAGTAAATATGTTCTCAATGATAATGGGAAATCAATGATCTATGACTTATTTGCGGTTGATAATCACTACGGAGGTCTTGGTGGAGGACACTATACTTCGTATGCAAAGAATTTCGTTGACAATAAATGGTACTACTTTGATGACTCTAGAGTTTCACCTGCCGATCCTGTTAATTCTATCAAAGGTTCAGCTTATTTGTTATTCTATAGAAGAAGATCTGATGAACCATTGGGTGGTGATTTTTTTAAGGATATTTTCAATGAAATACAACAAGAAAGAGAAAAACATTCTCAGTTACAATCCGAGCTAGAAGAAGGGTTAGCTAGTTCGGAAACTAATCTGGGTGGGATCGATAGATCTCCAACACCTATTGACTTACCAGGAACTGGACAAGTATCATCCAGTGCAGCGAGTGCAGGAAGCATGCAATCATGTCCTCACCCTTCACTGAGTCAAGAGCAATCTGAGGCTAACAAACCAGAGAGACTATCTACGGATGGAACTTCGTTGTCTCTGGAATCATCTAGTGGATCCAGTGATAATTTAGTCAAGAGACGCAAGACGATGCTTACAAAGGCTAATGTGATGGACTCCAATGTTGGATCTCCAATGAGTGATATTGATGACAACGCTTCTACTTGCAGTGCATCTGCAGTAGCTCCGGGCAATCCTAATGATGATATTAACTCTGATCTCGGCGATATTTGAACAGGTATTTCTATTCCTATATGTTTCTGTATAGTGTGTCTTTAGTTTGGTTTTTGTGTGGGTAAGTTTTTTTGGTATGCTTTGCCATTCTCTCATTTAGCTAGCCCTGAGACCTATTAACAGGAATAGTAGATCTTACTTTTTTAATAAACTATGCGTTATTTAATCATGTTTTTTTTTTTTTTGCTCATGATTCAGAGGATCGTGAAACATTCTGCCTCCCTAACAAGCATCTTTTGAAAGGCTGTGTAGGTAAACTCGGTTAAGAGCCTGTAGTACATATATTCTCTCACTGCACTAGCAAGCAAAGGGCACAAGGGAGGTGGGTTCACTGATAAAACTAATTTTGAAATACAGTAATGGAAATAGGTGTTTTATAATTTAGTTATATTCAGAGGAACACATTGTTAATGGACCATAAAAAAGCAGGACGATAACAAAAAATTTAAGACAGTTCAAAGATATTACATAATTTGAGCTGAGTTGGTGGAGCTCCTCAAACGAAGAAATCAGGAAAATTTTAAACTCAAATCTAAAAGATCATTACAAAAAAAAATATACCCAGAAATAAGTCAAATTCCCTATAGTCGGTTAGTCTTTGAAAAGGACAAATTCAAAAATAGCACGGTATTATATAGCTGGAAAAAAATGACAGAAGAACAAACTACAAGCACGACGTTACATGCCATTCACTTCCCACCTGACATACTTGCCCGTATAGCACCAGATGTTTCATTACAGAAGCATCTACAGATCGGTCTACGTCCTTCTTTGCGTAAATTTGAAGAATTCAAACCAATTGTGATCTCAAACGCAGGGACAGGAAGGTATGAACAAGCTTCTTCCACATTGGCAGGAGGAAACAAAACAAATAATTCTGGCACTATCCTAGGTTCATCGATTATAAAGTCAGGTACTACTAATGTTATATGTACAATCAGTGCAGGTATAGTGGAAGATTCCTTAGAATTGATTAATGATTACAGGTTGCGATTAGACCATGATATTATTTCTAGCGGGTTGCCGTCATCTGAAGATGAACAAAGTAAACCGAAAAGTTCATTTGCATCTGTTTACACAACAGTTGAAATTTCTCCAGGTCGCAGTGGACCACCAACTGAAGAAGAAACAAGAATTGCTCAGAGCCTATACCACATCATGTTGCATTCTGGTGTGATAAGTCGAGACGCATTGGTTATTGATCTAGGGTTAAGATTAGAAAACGGTGAAATGGTGTATCAAAGCAGTAGTGGTGATAACAATAGTGATTTTTCAGTGTTTGGTGACAACAACGGACTCAAAAAGAAATTCTCGTTTGTCTTGTATGCCAACATCGAAGTTTTCTCAAGGTCTGGCCCTGTTTTTGATCTCTGCTATGCGTCGTTGATAGCTGCTTTGAAAAACACGAAATTGCCTTTAGTTTACGTTAGTGAGCAAGTGACCGATATTAAGGCGCCAATTAGAGGAGGTGGAAGTACAAGGGGTTCGAGCTCAGGTAATAGTCTTTTCACAGGTGATTATCAACTGACTTGTGATCCCAAAGTATACTCTGATTTGAAGCTGGATAGCAGTAAGATTGGTTGGAGTTCTTCGTTTGGTTTGGTTGATATTAATAGAGATGGTTTGATCAAAGAGGAAGAAGATGGCTGCGATAAGATGGACGTGGATGTAGATGTGAGGGATAAAGGAAAGAAGACAGCTGTTTTGTTAGCTGATTTGGAAGGAGAAGCAGAAGAAGAGATAATTAAGAGGATTAATGTTGTTTCTACTAGCGACAAATTGATTAGTGTTACAATTAATAGTGATGATGGATTGAAGATTACTAAAGAGTTTATTCAAAGGGCTATTGAGTTGTCAAAGAGAAGATCTAGTGATATGTTGAAAAACTTATAGATGTACATTTATCAGCATGAAAATGAAATTGGATATAGAAAGCTTAAATTATTAATTAAGACGACTTAATACAAAACAAAGAATAAGAAATAAAACAAATTATAACAAGTAGTGGTGGGTATTGTAAGGAAAAAAAGCACTCTCGCAGATCAACTGTTTTTCTTTCTTAATTTTGAAAAATAGTAGTATTGCAAAGAGTTAAACAGTTAAAGTAAAAACAAAACAAAAAAAAAATGATTAACTCTCAATGTCACATTACCTCCAATATATATATCATGACGTAGAAAGAACCAAATAAATAAGCAGTTGTCAATCAGAAGAGGCAGTTGAAATGAGCATGAAGAAGCAAAAAAAAAAAAAAGGAAAGAAGAAGAAGAGTAAGGAAACAAAAAAAAAGGTAAATATTCGGTGTACGTGATGTGATTGCAATCATCAGCATCAGTCATGTATATTACAAAGATATATCTATATATGGACAAGAAAAGCATGAATGCATTCTAAGAAAAAGCTTCATTTTGTTTCAGCAGAGACACCTTTTCTTGTTCTTCTAGTTGGAATTGGAGAACCAGTATTTGAGTCATAGCTAGATTGCAAAGTATGTTTATCTAGTAGGACATATTCATTAACTTTAGCAGCAACACCACCTCTAACTCGTTGAACGACTTTAGCTTTCTTTGTGGATTTCTTTCTGTAAACTTCAATGTAGAAAGCAATAAATAATACTAAATAAGAAGAAATGATAGCGCAGCCGGAAGCAGTAGCTAAAGTTGTGCCTGCACAATCCCCACAATGTGGTAACGAAGGAGCAAAATTGGCGACGATTTTTTGATAGGTTGCAAAATAAATAAATGCTAGATCTAAGATAAATTGAACAATTTGGAATCTAGTAACCCATTCTTTCCACCAGACTCTGATACCTCTAGCAGCTAAGAAGTAGTACCAGTACATGACAACATGAACCCATAAATTTATTGAAATGACAACCCATGAGATTGAAGTTAGGCCGATTAATTGGGTGTAACATAGCAAAGCAGTAGCACCATGATGGTAAGTGTGTAAGAATGTTAATTTTTTCTGTTTGACAACTAAAAACACAGTATCTATGAACTCACAAAATTTAGTCAAATAGTTCAAGTAGTATAAACAAACCAAAGGTTGAGTCCAAGCGCCGTGATCACAGATAGCATAATATAACCCATGTTTATAAATCATTGGAATCAATTGTTCCACCATTAGTAACAATAAAACAGAGGATAAGGAGGTTAAAAATAGGTTATGGATTTGGAAAAGGCCATTCAAGATAAAAGGTTTGATACCAAATTTTCTTATCAAGGCTCTACCACCAAAAATGACAACATAGTATGCAGCGATTGAAGAAAAGACTGGTACTGGAGTAGATAATGGGATTTCACCTTCGATAAATTGGAATTCACTTGGGATGAATTTCCCTTGTGTAGCTTTAGACACTAAGAGATCGAACTGATCGAATAACGAAATACCGAATGGAGTTTCAAAAGATGGTTTTGGTAGTAATGATAATACAGAAGACATTTTTAAGTGCGCGATGTATGTTTATGTTATAACGTAGACCGAGGACGAGAGACTGAAAAATTTGGGTATATATTTCAAAGGGAAATAAAATTGTGGGAATAGATGCAGATGACCAAATGAATGAATGAGAGAATAAATAAATAAACAGTTAGAACAACCAATGAATACGAAAATATTTCAGTCAAGAAAGTAAACCAGAACAAGAAATTAGTCTTATTAACTGTGATAACCTAGAGAGTGAAAGGTTGGCCAATGAAGAGTAGATTTTTTCCTTTTTTAAAATTCTTTAGTTAAAGAATAGTTTTTGAACAAGTGATTGAACGAAGATAGACAGACAAATAGACAAATACAATAAGCTGGACGGTTATAGAAACGTATTTATTACTCAGGTAGTCGGAGTATATGTATATAAGTGTAGATTATGTTGGTGGAGACAAGAAAAAAAAGTAAACACTGAAAACCGAAATGAGACCGCCATGTGCTAAAGTGTTATGTCATCAGATGGAAACGCGCTTTTTCTTTTCGTCACAGCGCCGGAAGAAAATGAAGAGGCTTTTTGCCTGCGGGCGGGTGTTTTTCCCTGGTGGAGCTGGACGGAACGAGACGAGACACGACGGGGGAACGCCTCTTGTCCGTGTGGTTTTGTTTCTTCCGTCGAGTCTACTGCAACATTATATACGTTGTGTTCCTAAATCTCGTATCTCTTGAACAATCACCTGGTAGTACTATTTTATAAACCTTGCTTCTTTTTTACCATGAGTAATTCGGCGTTTATTTTCTATCAATCAGTATCATATTTTTTTTTGTTCATAAATCACTTTATACGATTGTCCTTCTTCTTCTGCATCTAATCATCATTTACACAGCTTATAAGGACCCACACGCTCCGTGATTATAAACTTCCATGTTGACTAAGCGACTTTTGTTTAAACGAAAATGAATACAGCAAATCCCATTTCATAGGTCGAAACAATGATAATTCATCGAAAAATAAATTGTAAGTTATTTTTGGGTCAAAATAATCCTGAGTTCAAAATTTCATGTTAAAATTATGCAACAAACAAATCTTATATTTCTCCATATTAGTGACAAATACCTAAATATAGCTAGCTCATAAAAGTAATTAAAATAACACACAAATATATATATATATATATATACATAGATTAAGCTAATCGATTCTACTCACTAAATCGAAGTGGAAAACAGCCAAGGCATACAACTTCTATACTGTCGCAATATCTACAAATTGTAAACAATCAAAAATAATCCATCTTAAGCGGCTCAAGCCAAGTCCTCGGCACAATTGCATGTAAAAGTGGAATATCAATTACAGTTGTACGATGTTTTCAGATACAATAAAACATTATAAAACAAGCATAATCATTTATATATACATATATGTTTATACACAGTAGCAAAAAATCAAGTGATCACTCAAAAGTAACTGAAATTAAAATTTCGTAGACCCTACCGAGAAACTGCTGGATTTTGCTCATTGAACGTAGTTTCGAAACCAATGCGAAATCTTCTTATAGCTACGACCTTGACAAATTACTGGATCGCTTTCAATGAAATATCGTCGGAAGGGTTACCTAAATGAAAGTACCTAAGTTTTGGGTGAATTTTTTTTTGCCATACCCAGTGTTTTCGTTTTGAAACAGAACAGAGAATTCAACTTACTTCAAGTCAAACATATGACTGTTGCCATACTCTGATCATCAATAGCTTCCTTTTTCGTCTCCGAAATCATAATCTTGGTCAACAAACTATTATGATTCGATTAAACTATCGACTCATACGATGTCATTTCAGTATACAATAGTGGGTTACTTATCAATTTCAACCGTCTAGTCTCATCATCAACTTTTTCGAGTTCACGCTCAGGAAACCAAAGATAATGTTGTAGTAACATTACGAAACAACACATAGACGCTTCGAAGCCCAAGAGTAACTTTGGCTTATTGGAAAATATCGTCGATGGCTCTCCCGATATCACAACATCCAGACCTAATTGAATCAATGACAATGAAGCGCCGATCCCTTCTAAAAATGCCACTTGGACAGGCCAGCCTTGTGTTGATTTTCTCTTATAGTTGTAATACATTTGAGGAACGTTCTTGCATACCGACGTCATAATTTTAATTAGTCCAATGTATGTCAACAAGTCTAACCATTCGAGTCCAAAATAGTTTGTGTTATCAGTCATGTATATATACAAACTCAACGTTGCTATGGATAATCCAAAATATAACAAGATAAGCTTACTTGCAAGTGATAAACTTTGATTTTTATTCTTCTTATATCCCCAACAATAAGCTTGTGTGAGTGTTAAAAGCTTCAGAATCATGCCGTGAGAAGCGAACGCAAGATCATTAATATCGACAAGTGGATATTGTTGGATATCACTTCCATGGGGAGAATATCTTTCTACAAATTGACGCCTCACAGTTTCGTTGTAAAGTAACATGCTATAGTAAAATACATAGAGAACATATCCAATAGAGTTGAAATAAAGGAAGTCAATAGAAAGCCCTTGAACACTTTTAGTCTTTATGTTATTCACAAATGGAGGCCAAAATCCAGCTCCCCATGAAATGGCATAGAGCCAGCCTACCAATAGAGACATATCTGCTAATGTACTGTTCATCATTATTTCTCACTCAATAAGATACCTTTTTCTAAAAAAACTATCTTTCTTTTTTTTGAGTTGATCTACTGAATCGTTTATGTATAGTCATTACAAGAATGAAATTCCAAAAAAACACTTTTTGAATTGGTCTAATTGAATCGTTGATGTTTAGAATTTTACACTAGTAATGACTATATTCCTAAACATCAACACGATTCGCAAAAAACAGTCAGACATAGTTAAAGGAGTCGTTATTAAGTTGAGACTTGAATCTATTAAGATTAGGAAACAGATTGATTGAGTGATTGTCTCGATGCCAGGAGAATAAAAGTGATCTTTGATCTGAGGTTTCGTAAAAGAAAATATGTGTAAATTTCTGTGATATCGCGTCATTGTGGTTCTAGTTTTCTTAAGTGTACGTAATACTTACTATAGTCTGTTTTCTTTCTATTTCTGAATCTGTCTGTCGATATTGCCCCATTACATAAAGAGCGAGAGATATACGACTACTATGATCAGGCTATCGTAATAATTTGTGTACTGTGATAGCATTTGAGCTAGCATATCGATTTTGAAAGAATCAGGAATATGGTCGCAAACGAGTCAAAACATGATGAACTCAGGATTCACCATAAAGAGGAACAGGGATTACCTAACCAATTTAACACTTTTTTTGGGGTCTGATATATACCACAACAATATTACAGTGTGCATAAACAAGTAGATAAAAAATTGCGCTCCTTCGAGAGTATACAGAAATTCTACAAGTGCACTGACAGATTTAAATGTCTGTCAATATTAAAGACAATATAATGTTTTGACTATTATGTTGACTAACCATTTATATTTATATATACAGTTCCGTATCGTTAGACCTTATCCGAGCCGCAGGATACGCCTGACAAGTTTAAGTTTGACACAGCATCTCAGAAACAATATGATAACAACCTCAGCGAATTCTGTCATATTATACTACATGAGCGAATTTGTTTGCCAACGAAACGACGGAATAAAAGATACGCCGGGATCCCACAACAACAAAAAAAAAGTGAACATACAAATGGTCACCGCACGGGACGAGCGAAAAAGTAAACAAAAGAAACACAAAAAGAAACAACAGGAAAAACTAGAATCCCGAGGTTCAGCCTTGTAGGATTACTAATTACCAATTACCCCACCCGCACACGCTTGAGTACACTGTTTAGAATTTGTAGGTATAGTCAGTGGGATCGTCTTCAATGGGTCTTCTCCAAATGAAAGGCAGCAGGGCAAAATTATAGTCACCGGGCGTTAAATGTCAGTCGCCTGTATAAATGCCCATCACTCGGCCCATACAAATTTGTGTGGGCGGAGTGACTAAGATTTTTCACCGCGACTGACATTTAACGCCCGGTGACTATAATTTTACCCTGTTGCCTTATATTTTGAACAAACCCATCGAAGACGATCCACTGACTATAAATCATCAAAATAGCGATAAGGTGAACGTTTCTTGTGAGCCATTTATAGCAGGCCTCTTTGCACCGAGGTTATATACCTGGAGCGCGGTGCTTTTGCCTTTCGGCCTTGAAGACCTGTTACTAGCACTGAAAATGGAATCTCATGGAACTCCATGGAATCCCAAGCATTTTGCTATTGTGGAAGGGAAGTAATTCTCTGTGTTGTGCTGCATTGTAGTGGCCACTCCTTAACATAGAATTTTGCTCTCCCAGGCAAAAACAAAGGAGCAGAGCACATTAGCAAGCCCCGTCAGCTCCATCAGCAAAAACAAATCCCTCTTTTAGTTTGAGGCCCGTGCAGCGAACAGCAATTACCCTCGGGCCTCAAAAACCTCATGGCCCAGCCGCCTAAAATATAAAACAGGTAGTGCACAACTTAACTTTCTGTCCCCGAGATACGAGATGCGATTCTCAATTGCAGTAGGCTCCCACATAAACGAGATCTGAAATTGGCACATTCTACGGAACCAAATTATGAAATATGTTTAATGTGATATGAGTGTACAATTTAACCTTTTTTTTTCTTTCCAAACTTTACTTAAACAAGTTGTCCAAATAGATGAATGTTCTATATCATTTATTTACCACATTGCAAATTACTGCCCATCATTCTAAACAAAATAAGCCAGTGAGTGATCAACAATTGAGCTAAGAAAAAACAAAAAAAGAAATTGCTTAAAAATTATGCAAAACGTGCATATACGAGCTTGTACGTACCCTGCACCGCCTGTTGTTAAGACGGAAATAAACTGTTATATTCATTTGCCCTTAACTCTGAGGATAAATAAAATCTTTGTCATAATAAAGCTAGCACTTAAAACTGTAGTCTAGTTATCCCAGATTATATATTTCTGTTCATCGCCCCCCAAGCATTTTTACTTAAACTATATTTTTTTTTTGTCTTTTCTTTTCTCCTTTGCTGTTACGTTAAATTCGTTACATTGAACAGCGAAGAAGTCCTGATCTGAGAAACTCTAACAGGATGTCTACTGATTCAATCAGTGTCAAGTCAGAAATCGACAACCCAGACCATGTTGCCTACTATGATGGTTTTGATGGTGAAGTCGACAGACAAGTCAAAGATTTGGCAACACAACTAACCAGACAATCATCCCATTTTGTCGTCAAAGATGGCGATGATCAAGAAGAGAAAGCAAGTGTCGCATTGATGAGAACTTTAACTTCTATGTCTCAAGTGCCAGGTGTTGAACCATTAAACCATGCTGAGATTGATCCTAGACTAGATCCAATTTCGGATGATTTTGATTCTAAATTCTGGGTTAAAAACATGAGAAAGTTGATGCAGTCAGATCCTGATCACTACAGACCTACGTCTCTTGGTATTGCTTACAAAGACTTACGTGCCAAAGGTGTTGCTTCCGATGCCGATTTCCAGCCTACCGTTTCGAACCTTCCATATAAGTTAGCAAGAGATTACTATTTTGACTATTTCAAGAAAAACGATGAATCAAGATATTTTGATATTTTGAAACCTATGGATGCATTAATCAAACCAGGTACTTTAACTGTCGTTTTAGGTAGACCTGGTGCTGGTTGTTCCACTTTATTGAAAACAATTTCTGCTCATACGTATGGTTTCAAGGTTGATTCTAACTCTACCATTTCGTATGACGGTTTAACCATGAAAGATATTCAAAAATACTATAGAGGTGAAGTTGTCTACTCGGCTGAAATTGATAGTCATTTCCCTCACTTGACTGTTGGTCAAACATTAGAATTTGCTGCTAGTTTGAGAACCCCTCAAAACAGAGCACCTGGAATTTCCAGAGAAGAATATGCTTCCCACATGGCCCAAGTAAGTATCATCACTTTTCTTTTTCTATTTTTTTAACGGTTCAAGATTACTAACATTTTACTTAATTTTTTCTTATTTTTTATTCTAGGTTTACATGGCTACGTATGGTTTATCCCATACTTATAATACTAAGGTGGGTAATGATTTTGTTAGAGGTGTCTCTGGTGGTGAAAGAAAGAGAGTTTCGATTGCAGAAGTTACTCTATGTGGATCTAACATTCAATGTTGGGATAACGCAACTAGAGGATTGGATGCTGCTACCGCTTTAGAATTCATCAGGGCTTTAAAGACATCTGCTTTATTGTTAGATACCACTCCATTGATTGCCATCTACCAATGTTCTCAAGATGCTTATGACTTATTTGATAACGTTGTGTTACTATACGAAGGTTATCAAATTTACTACGGTTCTGGTGCTACGGCCAAATCATACTTTGAAAAGATGGGTTACGAGTGTCCACCAAGACAGACCACTGCTGATTACTTGACATCGATTACTTCTCCTGCTGAAAGAACTCCGAAAGCTGGTTGGGAAAATAAGGTTCCTAAGACTCCAAAGGAGTTCTCTGACTATTGGAGAGCTTCGCCAGAATTCATTGAGTTACAACAAGAAATTGATTCATATATTGAAACTACCACTAAAGAGAACAGTAAGGATGAATATAGAGCTGCACATGTTGCCAAACAAGCTAATCATACCAGACCTGCTTCTCCTTATACTCTTTCATACTGGATGCAAGTTAAAGCTGTTGCTACTAGAAATATCTGGAGAACCAAGGGTGACCCATCTATTACTATTTTTTCTGTTGTTTCTAATACATTAATTGGTTTGATTCTTTCTTCTTTGTTCTACAATTTGAAGGCTGACACTGGCTCTTTTTACCATCGTTCCGGTGCCATGTTTTTAGCTGTTTTGTTTAATGCTTTCTTGTCCTTGTTGGAGATTTTTGCTTTGTTTGAATCTAGAGATATAGTTGAAAAGCATAAGAAATATGCTTTATATCACCCCTCTGCAGATGCATTTGCAGCTATTTTGACTGAACTTCCTGCAAAAATCATTACATCGTGTGCTTTCAATCTAGTTTTCTACTTTATGGTTAATTTCAGAAGAGATCCAGGCCATTTCTTCTTTTTCTTGTTGATGAATTTTGTAGCAACCCTTGTTATGTCTCATTTGTTCAGAACTCTTGGTTCTATTTACAGAACTTTAGCTGAAGCTATGACTCCTGCTTCTGTTTTGTTGCTTTCATTAATTATTTACACGGGTTTTGTTTTGCCAGTTCCTAATATGCACGGTTGGTCCAGATGGATTAACTACCTCGATCCTATTGCTTATATCTTTGAATCATTGATTGCAAACGAATTTGGTGGTAGACATTTCGAATGTTCTGACTTTGTTCCTTCCTATGCTGATTCAGATCTGGCGAACAAAGTATGCAATGCCGTCTCAGCTGTTGCAGGCGAGGAAACTGTCAGTGGTTCTGCATATATTCTGCTTTCATATCAATATAAACTAACCCATAAATGGAGAAACTTTGGCATTGCTATTGGCTATACAATCTTTTTGTTGGTGCTTTATGTCCTTCTTGTGGAAACATCAAAAGGTGCTCTACAGAAGGGTGAAATTATTGTTTTCCAACTGTCTACTTTGGCCAAATTGAAGAAAGAAAGGATGTTAGATGTCGCCATCAATGATATCGAGGGAGGTTTAGCTGGAGACAAGCCAACTGGTATTAAGGAAGATGTTTCAACTGATACTGGTTCAGACGACGGTGTTAATCAGTTGGTTGCAGGTAAAGATATATTCCATTGGAGAGATGTTTGTTATGAAGTTCAAATCAAGACTGAAACCAGAAGAATCTTGAACCACGTCGATGGTTGGGTTAAGCCTGGTACTTTGAGTGCACTCATGGGTGCATCTGGTGCTGGTAAGACCACATTATTAGATGTCTTGGCTAACCGTGTTACTATGG